>BQKZ01002992.1:47869-59838 GCA_036244855.1 Temnopleurus reevesii | reverse complement strand
AATTTCATACTTAATCATTTCCGTCTTGTGGGATAATGTCTTTGAAATAATATCGAAACTAACAAAATATTATCTCTCATTTGATTACTCAGTATTTCGTTTGTGTATTATTTCGTTGCACAATCACCCTTTATTATCTTTTCATATCATTATCTATCATAATCCTTGTTAGAAGCGGTATTTTTATTCGGACATGTAATATCGTTGTATAAAGACTTTATAAAAATGGGACCACCTGCCTTTTTGCCAGGCGCTCGGCATGTAAGAATTGAGAAGAGTAATAATAACTTTATGCTATATACGGCCAGAGGGAGAAGTGGTTACCCTGGTTAAAAAAGAGACATTACTATTATATTATATAACTTTATTTTAGCCAATAAACATTCATTCGATCTAACTAGAAGTGAAATCATTCAGTGTTTGTCAGGAATATCTCTACCGATATGTTTTCTGAAATAATTCAATGCTTTATTTATTTTTCACCTCTTATGCCTCCTGCCTATTATTCATTCCTTAGAATGTTTGCAATGTATGAAAAGCAAGTTGCCCTTGACTTTTGTATATATATTTTATCTTTTTACAATCTAATGCTCTGTACACCCATTGTTATCAAACTTCTTGAGTTACTTTTTCTCACTACCCAAGAGTTTAATAATGTGAATTAAATGTTCATTTTTTTTGGAGAAAACAAGGTTGTTTGTATATATGTTATGATTTATATGGTGCATGTCGGGCATAGATATTTGACAGTGATCGGAAAGCAAAATGTGTGGACGTAGGGGAAAGTGGCAGGTGTTCGTAGGCGATCATCACTCGTTTCGATTGGTTGCGTAATTAACCGGAGGAAAGTCTATCGCATATCAAAGGGGAACAAACCCATGAAATTGTCATGTTCTCAATTAATGAAGAAAAATCAAGATGAACAAACTGAAAATTGGAAAACAAAAACGGACAATCTGTTCAAAGGTTATAAGTGTTAAAATTCATAGAGATATGGCGATCACTACCGCTTATGGGAATACATGCGATCGGCAGCATCGACGGAATCTGTGACGTCATATCGGACAATTCCTCATTCACTTTGTACACAGATTTTTAAGAGATATGTTGTTTTTAAATTTTTAGTCAGGTTTCAACAAGATTATTCTTAAAATACATCCAGAATCGATAAAGCAATGTTATACTCAAGTCAACGTTGGTGACCTTTCCGGAAAAAAGGGTCAAAATGGGAGATTTTGTATACCATGTATACGGAACAAATGAGGAGTTGTCCGACATGACGTCAAGGATTTTGTCCATGTTGACTATCTCACTGGTGTCTGTGAGGGATATCTCTGAGGATACGCTTTACTGAAAAAAATCAATGGTTTATTTAGCTTACACCTCTGTCAATTATTTTCCCCGGAGAATGTTTGCAGTGTATGGAATGTAGGTCACCCATGGCCTTGCTATTGTGAAGCATTTACTTGTGTATTTTTACAAGTCGAATTCAACCGTCCGAGTATGAACAAAATATATTTATCTCTCCGCAATATGATGTCATATCTTGGCCCGTGGTAACGTATAATGTTCCAATCAATCATAAGATTGATATCAATCGCATGTCTATGGGAAATCGTGTACTAAGGATTTGCTAGCAATCGCAATCTGTTTTATGTTATAGGCCCCTGGGATCTATACCACGTGACCAAGACGAGTGCCGTGTGCACAACACATATTTGCGTCAACGAAATTAGATCCATGATTCTATCATAGCAAACATCCCTCGATGTTTAAATTGCATTGGTATAGCTGCAGAATCCCATGATCCCTGGTATAGCCTGCGAAAACATCTCCCATCATTTTCCAAAATATACGGATATTTGTCGGCGTTGAGGAGCTAGAAATTGAAGTAATTGTCTGGTACTTGAAGAGGTGAGTATCCCTTTATAATTGATATCATGTAGCTGTAAATGCAGTATAAGGTTTGATACAGAAAGCATCATAGATGACGGGCAGCTGCACAAATATTCCATCCCGCATCTCACTAATATATCTGCGTCGGTCATGTTGACTATTCAAGAGACTTAGTAGAGTTGTATTAGCTTGGGTTATAAATACACAGATTATAAAATATACAATTGATAATATGATATTACGGTATTCCATTATTCGATTCAATTTAAAATGAAATTCATCTTTTCTATTCAACAACAAACAAAAATCAATGATGTACAGACTAGCAATTTACGATGATAAAATAGTAAATAAATTGATAATATGATATAAACAAATTGAAGGAGAAATGCGCAGATCCAGAAGCAGAGCTTATGCTGGCTGCACCGAAAAATGCACGAAAAAAGGAATACAATACACGCACAATATGCAAATTGTATCGAATAGGAACAACAGAGACACTCTGACATCATGGAGGACAATTCGAATTAATTTTGTTTCATAGTTAGTTTCATTATGAAACCATTATCCATTAACCATTATCCTACATTTCATGTTGCCATTCTTGCCATAAAACAAAAGGCATTTGTGTCAGTTGTTCGACTAATTGTAGTTTTTCAGCTCCCAATTGACTCAAAATTTTGTTAATACACAAAGCGGGAGATAAACTCATCGGTTACAAACGAGACATTGCGTACAGAAAATATAAATTAGAATTAGCATCTGTTTTTTTTGGGGGGGGGGGGTGTATTGTGTATCAATTAAAACAATGAGGAACATGATGTGGAGAGAATTATATAGTTGCAAAGCTTTTAGTCCCTAATGCCCCGGTCACATAGGACCCCGGAAGCAACACGATTCACCCCGACTCTATGTTAATTCACAGTTAACTGCCTCAGAACAACGAGTCGGGGTGAATCGTGTTGCTTTCGGGGTTCTATGTGACCGGGGCTTTACAGTAAAGTAGTTTTTGGCTGATTGAAGCGCAGATCAGTTTTATGTGAACACAATAGGAATATCTAACAACAAAGATATATAACACCTTGCTGTGGATCACTGGGTGATTTCTTTGAATTGAACAGCTGTGTTATTTCTCTCCTTCGTACTCCAATTTTCTATTTTGACAACTATTGCAAATAGGAAAAAATAAAGTGCACATGAATACGAGGTAACGGCACCTATCAAATATACATTACAACTGACATGGACATAGTATAAACAATAAAGGAATAAAGGGAAGCAATTGACAGATAGAAAGGAGAAAAAAAATGACTACGTATGAGAGCAGTATCATATTATTATTAATATTGGTTGATAACAAGACCCCACCCTGTGAGGAGCGACAAATTCCAATTGATTTGCTCTTGCTAGGTTAGACTTGGTCTAAAACGATCTTGAATAATTAAGCTTCCCTTTTGAAACCTGATATTTTTTTTTGAAAGATAACTACTATTTTGAATTATTTATCTAATTCTTAAGTAAAACGTGAAAATTGATATGGGCCTGGAATATAAAAGTCTATGCCTACATTTAAACAGTCTGACGGACTCACGCTGTTAACAGGTCAGCTGCGCTGACTTGAAGAAACCACCCTTCTAAAAGAAGACTTTAATAAATAAATAACTAAATAAGCCTCGATGCAATGTCTTCTTGTGTCAAATCACTCCCATGAGCACTGAAATTTAATCATTGATATAGTGTGAAGTAAATAATAAAGAAATAAAAAATAAAAGTAAGCACTACGTTATTTTATTCATTGTTATGCGTGGAAGTCACGATTATTCAACGTCAGTATGAGAGGCATTGTGTTTTACTGAAAATTATATTACTTCATCTTTTATCTGTACACATCATCACTGCTCCTGTGTGATGATGACGATTTCTACAGACTAGTAGAAATCAATATCTTATATCTAGCAATTTCTTAACATTTGGTTTCCAACAATACTTCCATTCAAATTTTCCTATAAGACTTTGATATTTTGTTAATCTATATTTAAATTAAGCTGTTTTATGATATAAGCATTTTTGACAAACGATACTGGATGCATTGATGACGTTCATACTCAACCTATAGTTTTTGGTTGAAAATTAAGAAAAATATGAACTATAAGCTGACCAGTATAAATCTCAATGGTTGCATTGAACGGACGGCAAAATAGGAACTCATTTTTATTGAACCCTCACAACAGAAAATGAATTCCGATGGAACGGGTGCTTGTAATTAAATGTAAATAAAGGAAGATGTCAAGCAATATCCACGGACTATTGGCATTGGCAACGGCCATCAGTCCCATTGTATTCTGCAGCCTCAGTCACACAGTAGCATTAAAGGGGAACCAACCCCTTGAATTATCGTGCTCCCATTGGATGACGATAATCGGATGAACAAACTGTGAAAATTTCAGCAAAATCGGAAAACCCGTTCAAAAGTTATGAATTTTCAAAGTCACATAGTTTTGACGATTACTGCCGCTCATGTGGATCCGTGCGATCGGCAAATTCAACAGACAACTCCTCATTCACTTTGTAAATAGAATTGTGAGACATTGATTAATGTAAAATTTAGAGTAACGTTGCAACATGAATCTTTTCAAAATACATGCAGAATCGATAAAGAAATGCTATACCCCCAACCAAACATTGGCATTTTGTTGAATTTTCCGAAAAATGGGAGCAAATATGAAATTTTGTATACAGAGTGAATGAGAAATTGTCCGACATGACGTCACAGATTACGCCAAATTTGCTGATCGCACGAATCCCCATCAGCGATAGGGATTGTCCTGGAACTTCATTTCATTCAGATGAAAAACATACATAAAGGATAGATAATGAATGAAATGTAAACAATGCATACGATATACAATATTAAAACAAACAACGAAAATGAATAATATACATATAGAGTAGGCATAAAACAAGTGTAAAGCAATATTTAAAATACAAACAAATAAACATCAAATGGGAACTTACAAACCCTGGACAAACATGACAAAAACTGAAGAGCCTGATGAAAAATGTACGTAATTAAAAGAAGTTTCTTTAAACTATTTTTTAATACATTTAGAGATGGATTTGTTTTTAATTCTTAGATAATGTAGATAGATTATGGGGCAGCTACAGTCCTACAGGCTGATTTCACCCTGCTGCTAAAATGAATTATCCTAAATTCGAACCATAAACTCTGAATTAATGATCTGTTTAATCAATGAATTCGTAAGATTGGGATTGAGTAAAATGATCTTCAAACATCAGCTCTCAAACGGAATAAGAGAGTAACAATTACACTTCTGTTTATGCGGTTTAGTAACTGGATGAGATAAGACTGCATAGGTGTGACTGCCCTATTGTTTTTCTTCTTTTTTTAATCTCCGAACACCATCCTTCATCCATTCAATATGAATGAATTAATTATTTTATTACCAATCAACAACAGCTGAAAGAAACATTTCAAAATATTAATGCTTATAGGATAATACAGTTTGGAGATGGTAATATGACCCTGGAGAAATAGCATCAAAGCTAGTGATGCGTATACCCCAAATGGCAAGAACAAATTATCATAACAATGATTTAATAGAATGGCAACTACATATTTACAATGTACTCATATTTACAATTTGGTGGATAAGATCACACACTGTTTAAAGTTGAAGAAGCATATGAGACATGAGTAAAGATGGAAAATCAAGAGTAAAAGAGGATGAAATAGAATTGGTTTAAAAACTTGAATGGTATAAAAATTTGCATATACATATATATATCAATATATCTCAACATAATCACAACACAACGTAAATGACTTGAGGAGAGATCATCAAAATAGAAATGGTACTACAAAATGCTATCTTTTAATTGATTATCATCAGGATTAGAACATTCATTTGAAATTTAACGAGGCTATTTTTCTCTATTTTCTGTCTTGGAAGGAAATAAAAAGAACAATACGACTGTTTACCATGTTTGACTATTATCCTCATTTCATCTAATTATTTTGATGTTATTTTTATCAGCGTTATGTTATTTCAAGTTTTCTGGATCTTGAGTGAAATAGCGAAACATTTTCTTTTAAATCAATTTTCGGCGTCTAGTAACTTTAGTCAAAGTGATACTTGTTTGTACGCTATTTTCTTTTCATTTTTTTTTTATAAACAAAAGGTAGTGAAAATTATGTTTTTGGAATGTAACCTTTGTCTTTCTTTTGATCTCACTTTTGACCGTTCTTTTTCGAGCATGACTGTCATAATTTCTGACGTTTGACAGTTATGACAGACGTCTGTATGATTTATGTTAATGCTGACTCACACTTTTGCGATTTTAGCCTGCGTCGACACAGCGTTTTTGAAAAGTAAAAACGCTCGCCGAGTGCATTATCCGATGATTAGACAATGGACGGACGTTTGGCTTGCAGGCGTTCAATGAGCTTTCGCCGAACGTCAGTCCACCGCATGACTTGCGCCTTTGTGCATCCAGGGAGCGTTTTTTTATTTTCAAAAACGTCGGCAGACGCGACGCAGGCTAAAAACGCAAAGGTGTGACTCGCGCTACACGCATTGTGGGAAAGGCAACTGCAAGAAATTCAATGGCGCCCAGATATTACTCGGACGAATTCAATTTAACAATAGAGGGTCACGCGTTCCAAGGGCAAAATACAAGAAACTTGCGTCATCGACGCATAAAAACTCGTATGCCTTTGTTGAATATGTACTGAATTCATTTTCCATAATTATGTATTGTCAGAGTAGCAAAGGGTCACGTCGAATGAACCATTTTATATCAACATTGACGTGTAGCAGTTTAATTTACTTAACTCACAAGGGTGAGTCTGAATACACATCAAAGATATATATCTTTAACTCTACATGATACATGCTGAGAATGGTTGATAGTATCAGGCCTACAGTAACACTATGTATAGATTAGAAGCCAGGCGTTGACTCAAAACCACTAGANATTGTGGGAAAGGCAACTGCAAGAAATTCAATGGCGCCCAGATATTACTCGGACGAATTCAATTTAACAATAGAGGGTCACGCGTTCCAAGGGCAAAATACAAGAAACTTGCGTCATCGACGCATAAAAACTCGTATGCCTTTGTTGAATATGTACTGAATTCATTTTCCATAATTATGTATTGTCAGAGTAGCAAAGGGTCACGTCGAATGAACCATTTTATATCAACATTGACGTGTAGCAGTTTAATTTACTTAACTCACAAGGGTGAGTCTGAATACACATCAAAGATATATATCTTTAACTCTACATGATACATGCTGAGAATGGTTGATAGTATCAGGCCTACAGTAACACTATGTATAGATTAGAAGCCAGGCGTTGACTCAACACCACTGGAAAGTGCCTTGCAGAAAAAAGGTGATTATTTATCATTTATTATTTATTCGAGTTTTCTTTAAAGGACAGGGTTATCTCGTTCAAGCCACATGGCCTGCTTTTCAAGAGAGCCCTGCCAGAACATTAAGTACCAATATATAACATAACACAGAAAACCATAATAAATTACATTAAAGACAATGAATAGGATAAATACAATTGCACACAAACAATAACACGAACTCAAGAACATAGATTGAATTAAAGAAATAAATGAATAGTTAAAACACTGAGAATATCCTAAGATGCGCGAAACAGATGAATTGCGGGTTGGAGTGGCATAATAGTTGATTAAGGAGTCTGATATTGTTGAAGACGTTTTTTAAATACGGAGGAAAGGGCATAATTGAATGTGCAAAGGCAGTGCAGCAAACAAGCAAACTTACAAACATACCTGTAAATAAAATGATCATGATGTTTTTGTTGTTGGTGTCTTTTAATTGCAAAATATCCATTTAGCGTGTAGATACAGCATCTGAATGGAGAACTTTGAGCGTGTATTGAATCGAAAGTACACTATTTTACATTGAGCTCAATGTGCCATGATTATCATTAATTTTCAAGGTATTTTGATATGACTAGTTATCAAATTTTAAAAATTTACACTGTTCGCATTGCTAGCGCCATTCATCGTATTTATTTACTGTTTCACTTGACAACTACTACTACTACTACTACTACGACTAATTCAAAACCAAGAGTAAAACGCACACTTTTGATAATACTGCTATATTAATTACAAATTATAGGCTAGCAGGAATATCTACTATAATAAAAGAAACCTAAACAAATCATAATCACCATCCGTTCATTCAAGATAAACATAAACATAGTACTATCTAGTAATACGTCGAAATTCTGCCTTCTCTTTGTTATTATATCTTCCTGTTCTTTTACCATATCATCATTTGTTATCATTATATCCTATTTCATTACAGAGGATTGTGGTCTATTTACTATCCAATCTTAATTTTCAAATTTTCACTGATAAGTGCCTTCTAAGATATTTGTTAAGAAAGAAAAACCCCCCCCCCCCGAAAACCACAAAACACGAAATTGTTATCAGACAAAATATGTACAGGCATCTTAATTGCAACACCGTGCATTTACTTAGTTGGCCTACATGGTAAATTCCTCATCGCCAATACTTTCGATTAGCTTACATTTACCAACTATCTTTTTTTTTCAATCTACTTGTTCATTTCATCTCGTATCAAATCGGATTACGATATTTGGGAATATTGTGATCAATTTCAATGTTCAAGATATCTTTGAAATAATAATAACAATAATAATAATAACAGTATGATTTATATGGCGACAAATCCACTTTCCCCAAAAAGTGCTCAAGGTGACTAAAACAAGAAAATATCCAAACATTACTAGCAATAGCGTTGTTACCTGACAAAAATGACCGAGGTTGTAATCAAATGCATTATACACATGTTAAAATTATGTCTGTAACATGTTTTCTTACAGCAGCCGTACTTTGCAGAGTCGCATAATTCCGTTGATAATATCGTACGGCCATGGGGTTATATACGCTTATTGTGACTTCAACACTGGCTGCGATGGTCTGCGGCCAGCATCCCTACCCAACCCTTCCCGGACCAATCGACCCGTCTGATCCATTTGATCCAGCAAATCCATTTGATCCCGTTGATCCAGTCGGTCCATACCCAGGTTACCCCGGAGATCCAGATTCTGGCTATCCCATGGGGGATCCTGATCAACAGATGATGGATGCCTTCGAGAATCCAGGAGAGATCGTCCCCAATTCCGGTCTCACCATTGGATTCCTTATGAATGCCATTGGCGGGATCTGGCAGCAGCCGAGTGTGATGGAATCAATGTCTTATGCCTGCACCGATGTGCTCCCGGCTGTTGGATCCATGTTCAAGGAGATTGATGATTCCAGTATATTCTGGGGGCACATCTGCGACAGTGCTATTGAGGGTGCTAAGAACCTGGAGGCCTTTGATGCTAATGGATTCTGCATGGATATCATCAACACGACTATGGGTCTCGTAATGCTTTCGGAACCGGGGGACGAGCATGAAAGGTAAAGCACATATAATGATAATGATAATAATAATAATAATAATAATAATAATAATAATAATAATAATAATAATAATAATAATAATAACAAAATCGTTTATTTACCCAGGGTAACCAATTTCAACTGTAAGATGTTCTTTCAACGGGACCTGCATAATATGAAGTTATTATTACCCTTCTCCATTCTTGTATGACCCGGCCGGGGATCGAACCCAGGACCTTCCGTTCATGGGGCAGACGATTTACTACTGAGCCATAAATGTGCGGTTATATGAAATCTATTTGCGAAAGTATGCAGCCAGTATTCACAGTGAGCATAAGGGGTAAGGAACTGGGACAAACAGGTGACAAAGCGAACAACTTCATTCAAGCATTCACAATAGCTTCATGATCACACAAGAAAGTCCCAGGTGCAACATTTGTTCAACATTTCTTTACATAATATGAAGAGCGGTAATTTCTTTTGTTCTCTTGTGTCCATCAATCTATTGTTAATGCTCGAATGGAGTTTGTTTTCTTTGTCCCAGGCCTTTGTCCTTTCTACTCACAGTGATTCTTGGTGTATCGGGAGATCGCATTTCCGGAAATATTGCGAAAAATAGGAGAGGGCGCTGTATATGCGTTTGTGACTGCAAGATCCTCTGTACAAAGTAAACGGTTACATGCTATCTCTCGATCGCTAACAACATAATTAAACAAAGCATAAAGAAGGGGAGTGAAGGGGTTTATCATTGATTCACCAACTTGAAGTTTCATTAGCTATATACATCTTAGTGTGAACCCCATGGAAATGTTGTCGTGGCCTGGGAATTAACATTTGTGATCGTAAGCCATGTCTTATCCATAAACTTGAAGTTCATCGAGCTCCGATCAAAATCATGACAAACACACTCCCTTGTCAGGCAAAGAAAGAGAGGATGCGATGATTCAGACGTACCTTGACAGGTTGAAGGGAAAGCAGGAAGATTTAAAGTAAAACCATTATTTCGTCCGTGCTTTCATGATGTGACGGTACCCAGAGGTTCTTGTCGCACGAAATTAGTTGCACAACCATTGAAACGTGTCCTTTTGCAGAATAGACCAATATCCTAAAACGTTGTTATATATTCAAATTCATCCACTTTAGGTATTCCTTAAGCCGGTCTATAAAATTTGACTATATTACTTAGAATCCATTTTGCATACTTGTTGCTATGTCAGGCAAGCTTTCGGGTTGTCAATAACAACATTAATGCTTAGAGAACGCATTATATCTGCATCTATTAGTTAACCTACCTGTATTCCGATTGGATACCCTTTAAATGGTTACCACATCTGGATTTTTGTATTCATGCAACAATACCATGTGGCTAAAACCCCGCCGATTTGTTCCAAACAACAGGAATACGGGATAGCTAGCACCGAACCATTTTTTTTCTAATTCCATCACCCTCTCGAAACCTCCGCTCTTCATCAGACCATAGACACGTATGTCTATGATCAGACACACATAAACTTGTTATACCAAAGTGTAGACTCAAAACAGCTGAAAAGCGCTTCTCAGGAACTGCTCCAAAACCCTGGAACAGTATCCCTCTTGCAATAAGGGCAATTTCAAATTCCGGTACGTTTAAAAACATCTTAAGACTTACATTTTCCCATAGTAATCAAATTGTTTTGATTTTTCTTGTTCTGTTAAATTGTAAAGCGCTATGGTACTCTCTGTTTTTAGCGCTATAGAAATAATCTATATTATTATCATTATTTTGATGAATAGAGACCGTCGACAGACGTATCCAGCCCATAACAGCTCTAGCTATATGGGTATGATGGGGATGATGGGAGACCAGATCAACATTCTACAGATCTTGCAGAATGTCATCCAAAAACTCTATGGAATCGATCTCATGATGATCATTGATAACCCCTACATGGTGTATGGGGTTTGTGGTAGCTTTATGGTAAGTGAAACTTTCCTCGAAATGTGTGGGTTTTTTTTTACTAAAACTTAGCCATGTGTGTAATTGGTACAAAAATGTGAAGGAGGATTATATTCTCGTATTTTAACTGAAATATTCAAAATATAATACATCGTCCAAAATATGAGAACGTTCTTGTTTGATAAAGACTCTAGCTGTATAGGCGTCGGTATTCGGGGATATTAGGAGATATATTCTGAAATACGGCTATTTTTTAAAATAAAATATGGTTTTCCAGTACTGGTAAAAAAAAATGCTCTTTATATTTATACTTGAATGAATGCCTCTACATATTGCATTTCAAAATTGGAGTGGAGAGAAAAGCATTAAATAGAAAATGGCCTCTAAGCATTTACCACAAAGATGACCGCAAATGAAAATGTGAAATTGCAGCTATTTCAAAATCAAATATGTTTTAATAATAATAATAATGAACGGCTTTTATATAGCGCTTGTCAACTCTAAGAATTCTCTAAGTGCTCTACAATTGCAGCATTATTACCCTGGCTTTAGCCCGGCAGCCACTTCATTAGCGCACTTGGCGTTTCAAGGAATAAATATTCCTACCAGGTACCCATTCACCTCACCTGGGTTGAGTGCAGCACAATGTGGATGAATTTC
>BQKZ01002992.1:23327-47862 GCA_036244855.1 Temnopleurus reevesii | reverse complement strand
TGCAGCACACTATGGGTAAATTTCTTGCTGAAGGAAATTAATGCCCTGGGAGAGATTCGAACCACCGACCCTCTAGTTAAGAGGCGAGAGTCCGAACCACTACACCACGACGCTCATTCTTCACTTACTTATTTATTTTTCTATTCTATTGTTTGGTAGTTTTGTTCAATTATTTGGAAATGTATTTTTTTATCTATTTATTATCATTCTTAGGGGGAGGGAGCGTGGGGATTATGATAACATGCTCATTGAAACGTCAACAATGGGTACACTGCAAAAACGCTGATGTTAAATTTAACACCATAGGTCCACACCAGAAAAGTGTTTAAAAAATATCATGTATTATATATGATATTATTTTAACACTTTTCTGGTGTGGACCTATGGTGTTAAATTTAACACCAGCGTTTTTGCAGTGTAGGTCCTTTTCAGGACCACCCACATTTCGGAGAAAGGTTACCCGATTACCATCTACGCATTAAGCCTGCGTCACACCTTTGCATATTAGCCTGCGTCGACTTAGCGTTTTTTGGAAATTAAAAACGCTCCTTTGACGGACAGCATACCCAGATCAGACGGTGGACTGACGTTCGGCTTGCGCTCAACGAGCGTACGACGAGTGTCATTCCACCGTATGACCTGCGTCTTTGTGCGTCAAGGGGGCGCTTTTTATGTCCAAAAAACGCTGGGCCGACGAAGGCTAAAAACGCAAAGATGTGACGCAGGCCTTACATTACACGTATCATTACGTACAACAAAGGAGCACATCCTGGCGCCGAGTCTGGAGGAACTCATCACCGGGTTTGGAGCCGAGCTAATGGGGGAGCTTCTCCCTGTAGCTGAACCTCTTCTCTGTACCAGTTGGACCAATTTTATCACTGAGGGTTTAAACATCACTGTGATGTCTCCAATATACACTGTCATTGAGGATGCAGCTCGTATCGGATCAAGGATGGTTGGGTATGATGATAAAGACTCACTTTGTGCATCTTTACAAAGTGCCGTGGCGGTCCAAGGTAATTAAAGTCCCCCATTCCCCCTGAAAAAAAAGTTATCAAACGACTGATTATTATTTTATGAAAAGTCAAGTTAATCCCTTTTCCTGGACTTTGACACGAAGAATTCACTTAAACTAAAGCCGATCACCATGATCACCCAAATTTCAGCCATTTGGCAAAACCCTAGAAAAAAAAAAGTTTCGGGAACGCCCCTCAAAAAGAGGGAAATATTACGTAGCAGTACGCAATCGGTCTCTAGCGTGCGTGACGTCAGCAAAGGAACACAGTGTGATCGAGCGGGCGCGGGCGCAGAGACAGCTTGCCTGATCGCATAGAAGCGGGTTATCGGTATACTTTTAACCAATCTGTCACTGTCACAAAAGAAAATCTAAAGGAATTCATTTTATAAAATATAATACTAGGGACCTATTTACAGCAGGTAATTGCCATATATCTATTATAGCTATAACTAAACACCTTCTAGACACTGGGGAACTATCATGGGTTGTAAGTTAAATAAATGCTTTTAACATTGTTTAAAATGCGTCGCTGTCATGAAATATTTTAAACGTTCCCGGATATGGATGGTGTATATTTTCATATTTCAATGCATTTATTGTAATTGGCTGATAGTATGCAGGTGTATATGGTTATCTTTATCACACTTTCTTTCACGATTGTTCAGCTAATGTTTTATTCCCATTCATCAATTTTGGCCTCATGCATATTTCGAAATGAATGGCATCTATTTATGAACATAAATAAGTGAACAATCTTTTTTTTAATCTTTACGCAGATGACGACAATACAGCAAGGAGTGAGTTTTCAGCAAACGCCATTTCCAACGTCCTCTCGATCCCAAGAGACGCAGAGTCGTGTTCTTCTTTAGGGCGTGACGCCATCAATGACATCATTGAACCAATCGTTAATCAGTTTGAAAGCCCATATCACGTCATAATATCAAATGATGACATCGAAATGTACACAGGATACCGAGGAGTCGATTCGGTCTGTAGCGCCATGGAATCTGCCTTTACGAGTAAGAGACCAAGGGCCCGGACACACCAAACATGGCACGGCATCACCATGACCACGGCACAGTGTTACGCGGTATCTTGTTTGTTATTGGCCAGTACGCTCTTCCGCGCAAACGGCGTTCAACAATTGTCCAATCACATGAGAGACATCGCGTAAATACCGTGCCGTGTTTGGTGTGCCCGGGCCTCTACCCTTTGAATTGAATTGAATTCTACACTTATTGTTCACAGACATAATCAATGCAAAGTAACATGAAGAAGTAGTGAAATCATAGGAGGCGAGTACCCTGAACGCTGAGATCGCCTTAACAACAAACATATTTAAACAAAATGCTCTATTCAAAGAAGAGTAAAATATATATATATATATATATTTTACATGTAAAATCATTTGATGAGAATAAAATTAAATGAAAGAATAAACAAGATACTGAAAGGTACTTTAAGGTATATGTGATTTGTTCGTTTCCCAACAGCAAACCTTGATTCGGTGGGTTAACAAATAATTAAGCAAATCACTATAGTTTATTTCTTTTTGAGATATCTTTAGGTGTAGATAAGTTCCAGGGTTAAATTTTGAGTAGTTCTGGACAGGTACACATGAATCTAAAGTTTTTGTGCTGTGAAAAAAAAACTCGATACGAAGCTGCCAATCTTGGACATTTTATTAGTTACTATCATAAACATAATAACAATATAAGATGAATATATTCTATTCAATAGGTGTGGATAATATCGTCAACGTTTTTACGAATCGGTACTAACTACGGGGGCGTGCTTGAACACGTAGAAAACCCGAAAAGCCATAAGTACAATGGCACACCACCTAAATTCACGTTAATAGCGTTTGCTTCAATTGACTAGCTACGTCTGGTTCGTTCAACCACCCTCACTGGTCGTCCGATTATCGTAAGAAGCTAATAACCACATTTGTTCTTCAATTTATTCGGTAGCTGTCGTAGACCTCCCCGGGCCGTATCCCGCCGAGCTCGTCCCGGACACTGACCTCACCGTCGACTTCATCATCACATCCGCCGGGGGCATCTGGCAGCAGGATCGACTTATTGATTCCATGGTCTACATCTGTGACGTTGTCCTACCCGAGCTGGAGACCAGAGTCCCCGCGGTCCACGAGTTCTTTCACGAGCACTGGGACTACGAGGTGGACTGCGGACCGATCCGTGACGCTGCCAGCGATCTCGCTGCATTCAACGCGGAGGAGTTCTGCACCGACGCGATGAACATGTTCAACGAGTTGATGACCAGTGATGCGGGTATGCGCATGCGCAGACAGGCGGACTCGCTGCAGGAGACGCTAGCCTTCCTGGACGAGATTCAAAGCACGCTTGGCAATGATGTGACCTGTGAGGTCGTCGTAGAGTACCTGAGCATGTCCATACCGGATTTAATCACACACATTGGTGGCGCCGCCATCGCTGGACATCTGCACAATGTATCATACCTCATGTGTGACGGTTGGGAGAATATGCTCATGGGTTTCGGTCTTCCATCTCAATATACTAACATCATCAGGGATGCAGCGCAGATAGGTTCGGAGGTTGTAGGCTTCGACAGTAGACAGCATATGTGCCAGGAGATTGAAGATGTTTTAGCTGTACAAGGTAGACAGATTTTGTTGTGATTTGATTGTGATTTTAATTCGTGTTGCGAAGAAATTGCGATCAATTACAAAATGTAGTTCATCGGCACGAGCACGAACTGTTAAAATCTGATGCAATACAACTGATACAATACAAAGGCTATGGGAAAATCCGCCCTAGATTGTGTGTTTAAAAGGGGTTCTGGTAGAAGTAAAGCTTTTATATACAAGGTAGTTTTCGGACATCATCGCATCAATTTAATACAAATTCTTGGTGTGCTTTTTGTTTTGATTTTTAAGTAAAACAAAAAAAAATTGACGAAAATACATGTACTGGATTCTTCCATAATTGCCGCTCTGTGCGTTATGATTAATGTTGATAGCAATAGTGACAAGCATTGCGGAATATGTATTAATTTGTAACTTCCCATATATTCTAGTAGTCCTAGGTATTTTCACCCCATGTGTATGACTGATAAGGGTGATTGGTACATGCCCCCCCCCCTGTTTTTGTCAGCTACTGTAATATTCACAGTAGCCTATTATTTTGATCTTGGAGTTGTTATTTCATTTGTTCTATCTTATTTCAATACGGATTCACTTGCATCAGCTTAAGCCCCAGTCACTAGAACCCCGGAAGCAACACGATTCACCCCGACTCTTTGTTAATTTACAGTTAACTGCCTCAGAACAACGAGTCGGGGTGAATCGTGTTGCTTCCGGGGTCCTATGTGACCGGGGCTTAAGGATGTTCTGCTGCAGGCCCATGCGTATGTAAATATAATAAAAACATAACTTATTAATAATAACTTTCTTTTCCAGGAGATGCAGGAACACAGCAAAGGATTGACTTCAGTGAGAATCTCATCCGCACTAGCTTCGAGATCTATACCGACACTGACAGGTGCTCCATGTATTTCAATGACGTCATCGATGACATCATAAATCCGATCATCCCAGATTTGACCGGGTATCCCATTCGCATTAGTCACTATACGATCTACCGTTATACTGGATTCATGGGCGTTGAGGGCGTATGCAGAGCCATGGAGACAGCATTCAACAGTGAGTTTCAAATAGACATTTATATAAAAATATCAATAAAAATAGTACCATGTAATTTGATTTTCTCAAGTTTTACCGTCGTGTTGATCCGTTTAATATGCAAATCATGTAATGAAATCTTTATAAAAAAAACTCGTACAGTGTTTATATCCCGGATTAAAAGGCTAAAACAACTACAGATATTGGATCAAAATACGTAAATATGTAAATGAGGATGCCCATAGTGTATAAGAACAAAAATATAATTTGTATATCACGTTTATAGTGCATAAAATTAATCCAAAATAACTGTATCCAAAATGCTATGGATTACTCCTTATCTATAGAAGCACGAAGCCTAGTCCCGAGTGAGGCCCCGTGTTTGTTGATTACGTGCGTGTTCTTTGTGTGCACGTCCCTATATTCTAAACATATGAGCGATGTTTGGTAAAAGTCGTTTTTCATTTACCATAAGAAACATTTAATATTTTCAGTTCAATGACATAAGACACTATTGCTGGCTTTGTATTTACTACCGACAAGTAAATTATTATCATTCTTTTTTAGGGGGTGGGCGGTTAAGACTTCATGCTACATTTATAAGGAAAAGTAATATCGTTGTTCAATTTATCATAAATCTTACAGAGCTTGTATCTAGAAGGGTATCTCTCACGCTGACTGGAGAAAGCCTGAACGGTGAAACGCTGGTGTACACAAATGAACTAGAGGATAGTAACTCCGCTCAGTTTAAACACTATGAGATGGTGTTCTGCGGAATTGTAAGTAAAGGAAAAAGAGTTGTCAAATAAGAATTAATCCCCCATTTATGGCAACAGCCTTGTCGTCTTACACTGTTGCATATAACGTATAGGGTATAGACAGAAACTTGTACATCATTTAAGTGCGGAAATCGGAGCTCCAAACATGACAAACGCAAAATTGAAAAAAATAAATCAAATCAGATATTGTAATCGTAATCATCAATATGTTGAAAACCGTCCCGATTATTGTCGTATTTCATGTTTTAACATTGCCTCAAAAGGCTTATATTGGGCTTTATTTTAACCAGCATTGGAATGTTAACCAAGAAATACCAAAAGGTTCAAATATGCAGGGTTGATTTCATACCGAGAATCATAATAAGTACATTTTGTTAAATTAGGTCAAATGACCCCTACCCCCAAGATGGCGAAACCAATACAAGAAAGTAACTTATTTTCCTTTCTTAGGCAACGAGCCACGTCAAGCAGGGTGTCGGTGAGGATCTGCGTAAAATCGACTGCAGAGCAACAGAAATGCGCCCCGGCAGCGTGATCGTAGATCTAGAGATTCCACCGCCCCCCCAAAGAAAGTGAAACCAACAAAAGAATCATGATAACTTTATTCCTTCCACAGGCAACGAGCCACGTCAAGCAGGGAGTCGGTGAGGATCTGCGTAGAATCGACTGCAGGGCAACAGAAATGCGGCCCGGGAGTGTGATCGTTGATCTAGAGATTCACATCCATGCCTTGGACAATGACACAGCCGATGCTCTGGCGGAGGACGTTGGTGACCTTACGAGTGGGGAGAGCGTGATGCTTTCGGCTGACGGGCATGTTCTCATGGTATCCAACTTTGGAGTGAAAGGTAATGACGAGGGAGGCTGTCATCCCTGGTAAAACGAGACATCTTTCTTTAAAGGCGGGGCGACATGACGTTCAGGGCGTGGCTAACTGACCGCTGCCATTTTGATTACGAAAATTGGCGAACAGAAAAATCATGATATTTTAAGCCTGGAATAGAGAGCGAGCAAGTTATATTTCGCTAGCTCGCATCTCGGCAATCGCATACGCATGCGTTTCGTACATTTTTAGAAAAATCGAAGCTGAAGAGAGGAGAAATCATGGATCGGAAATTCGTACTAAGTTTTCCGAGTGTCTGAGCTTGGCAAGGTGCGTAAGCAAGGAAATGTTCAAATATCGTTGTTGCCAACACAACACGCCGCCCGTGCGCGCTCGCAACCGAAAGTCCTGTCGATCATGACGGACTGACTTTAAAAGTAGAATTTTCTCCAATAATAGAGGGTCGATCTGTGGAGGGCATTCATACTTTTTTTTTTTTTTTTTTGGGGGGGGGGGGGATATCACAACATTTCTTCTTACTGTGCTACATGAATAATTCTGACACAGGACAATTTGAAGGAATGTGGGTAGGAAGCCTAGATCTGTGGGTCACGGTATATGCATGTAAATCCTTTTTATTTGATAGACATATTTCCCTCTCTGTCTCACAATCATTATTCATTTCTTGCTATGACTCTTATCGCATTTGTTAGGTAAATATCTCCTTGCAAATGCTAGATAAATAACAAAACAAATCGTCACCGAATTTACGAACGGAGGAGTGGTTGCATGAACTAGTCGGAGCGTCTATCGAAACAACATGAATTGAATTTGTATGCCATTGTACTTGACGCTATGTCGGGGTTTCTACGTATTCAGGCAGCACCCCCGTAGTTATAGGCTGGTTCGTAAAAACGCGGACGAAATAATGTGGAAGCGTCGTGGTGTACTGGTTCTTACTCTCGCCTTTCAAGCAGAGGGTCGTATAGGTTCGAGTTCCACCCATAGCGTTTATTTCCTTCAGCAAGAAATTCATCCACATTGTGCTGCACTCAACCCATGTGAAGTGAATGAGTACCTCCTGCTCGGAACATTTATTCCTTGAAACGCTAAGTGCGCTGCGCTGGTGTCTGCCGAACTAAGGCCAGGGTAATAATGCTGCAATTGTAGAGCGCTTTGGGAATTCTCATGAATTGGATACCGCTATATAAAAGCCGTTCATTATTTTTATTACTATTCCACAGCTGATCATGCAGATGATGACGTCATCCGTCATAGTCTATCAACCGGAGCCATCATCGGCATCGCAATAGGAGCTGTGGTCGTCGTTATGCTGGTCGTCTTCCTTGTCATCTGCTTCATCGTTCACTCTGATAAGAAGGGCGTCCGAGACTCGTAAGTATTGTTCCGTCTCTGTAAAATCTTTGCTAATTAGGTGGTCTGCCATTGTTATATTAGGTGGTCTGCCAATGTTATATTAGTAGGTCTGCCATTTTTATATCAGCTCAACACTCGGACACGCCATTAATACATATTTAGATCCACTGCAAAAACTGACGTTGCTTATTTCGAAAACGACTTCTTAGTATCTGATAAATCGTTCAGTTTGATAAGAAGATCGTTAGAGACTCGTGAGAACTGTTTTGTATCTTGCAAAACTTGTATAATAAGGTGGTCTGCCATTGTTATATTAGATCAACACTTGGACATGCCATTAATACACATTTAGATACACTGCAAAAACTGACGTTGCTTATTTCGAAAACGACTTATTAGTACCTGCTTCATCGTTCACTCTGATAAGAAGAGCGTCCGAGACTCATAAGATCTGTTTCCTCTCTGTCGAAACTTTGCGAATGGTTATGGCAAATAAACACTATGGCATATTGGTAATTATTTAGATACACTGCAAAAATCCAGGTTGCATGTTTTAACAACGACTTCTTTTAATACGGTAGTATCTGCTTTATCGTCATTTTGATTAAGAAGACCGTCCGAGACTCGTAAGAACTGTTTCTTTTCTGTCGTAACTTCGCCAATTGTTATATCAAATCAACAATAGGGCCCATCATTGACACATATAGAATTGCAAGGTAAGCTTCAAACTGTCTACGAAGAGTTTCGAAAAAGTCTATTTTCTCTGGATTGCGATTATTTCTTCACCCATCAAAAAAAGTTTACACAAGTAAAAATGACAAATGTGTAACAGCAAGGAATTATTCAAGTAGAACTTGGTCACAGTAAACTGAAAGATGTGTAAATTTAAAAATAAAACGTGGAAAGAAGAGAAGGGAAGAGAATAAAGCAAGAAGTGGTGAATGCCCATACATGGGCCAAGGTTTGCTGAAGTGATGAGGCTCTTCACCGTTGCCCTGAGGTATCTATACCTCTAGATTACGTCAGACATTGAAGTTTAATTCACTTTTTAGTGGAGTTAAAGTGTTCCAAGTTGTAAACGAAGTGGCACTCTTTTCCTGAATCTGACTATCTCTGTTAAATGTTCCTTTATTTTCTCTTTTCAGTGAGCGGGGAATCGGCCTGCAGAATCCCGGATACGCCAACGAGAAGAAAGGATATGGTGAGTGTTTTTTTTTCTTCATTTTTTTTAAATCATGAATTGCTACTATTTCTCCCTAGAGCGCGATATAAATGTCAATATTATTGCTACCATAGTTTTCTTTTATTGTTTTCAAAATGTTGATATGTGCTATTGTATTGTTACGCAGCATAATGTTTAAATATATATGTGATCAATTAACGGACACGTTGCAGACTTATCATATTTCATTTGAACATGATGAAATGTGCCATTGGCACCATTACCTCTCCTCCAGAATATTCATATTTTGTATTAATTGTTCAAACTATTTGCTATTTAATCACGCGTTCTTTCTTTATTCCCTCTCTTTATTCCTTTTCTCAATATTCAGGCAAGTAAAGTGAGAGCCTCCAAGAATGAAAGAACATCATGCAGAGTCAAGCTTTGTCAAAGGACCTCTTTATCGCCTGCAAAATAAAGATATACAATTGTTTTGGAATTAATCGCCGCATATTGATATACATTTTGTAAAAGACAGATGATTAATATTTATAACAATTGATTTGCATGTTTTATGTTCAAAGTTCTGATATTTTTTTTTTAAATCAATATACTCCGAATCCAACAAAAGTGCCCCAAAATTCAGAAGTGCAAAATTGTTACTTCTGAAAGAAAAGACAGATTTATGCGCAAATAAAAAAAAAAAAAAGGAATAGGTCTCACTGATGTAAAAGCCCGCGAAAAACTGTTATTCGTATATAATAATAACTGTAAAAACACAGGTCAATTAAAGGATTACATTTCATTTAAATATTGTTGGCATGTGTTTGACTTAAGTCACTGAATTCGGCAATATATGTTACATGTATGTCTAAAAACGTTCCTGGAATCTCTGTATAATTTGATTTTCTTTATAAAAGTTATATTCATATGACGAGTTGTTTCCGCCTGTTTTTTTTTTTACAGGTTATTGTTTGTTTGTAATAATTATACACTGTTATATATTACTAGGGAAATATGCGACTTTGGTGTCTTTACTGTTTACTTTTTCATTGTGCATACGATTGCGAATACTAAAGCCCATCAATAAAAGTGCTTAATTCTTTTATCAATAATATCATTGACTTATTCATGTTCTTGAAACAGGGTACAATTTTGTAGCATTAGTAAAGTGCCTTTTAGAGATATTGTATTCTATTGTGCTATTCAATACGGTAACCAAGAGTGCAAAGGGTCCTAACCCCCCCCCCCCCCCACACACACACACACATTTTTTAACTATTGAAGAACCTATTTTTGAAAGGTTTTTCTTCTTCAGTCCGTCAACAAAAAGCCAATGACAGCCCCTCTCTTATCATTAAATTTCAGTGTACTTATTTTGCATTCCTACTATGTTATAAAAAACACAATGCAGTTGGTATAAATCGTACTTCTTTTATTATCAACACGTTTGTTATTTTTAAGATTGTGCGAAATCTGTGGAATGAAACTGTCAAAACATTCGTCGAGTATTGAGTATTCGTTTAATATTATTTCATTGATAAAATAAATTTATATAATTTGTTCATTTTGATCGTGTTAATTGATGATTTTTTGTGTGTTTTTGGTAAATGAGGAAATTATACGAATTCTTTACTCTCGCGTGGTCTCATTTTTAGGAAGTTACTTAATTGATGTTTTAGATTATACATCGTAGTCTTTCATGATAAGTGTTTGGAATTGTTGAGAGATTACCGTTTATTGTCTATATATATCTATGCACTTCTTTTCAACGTATGTGGGCGCGCAATATATTAAAACTGCTTCATATAGTCTTTCATATTTTCAATATAGAAATATTAAGAAATTGTGCTCAATGTTTACATAATGTTCAACTCTATATAGAGCTGTGGCATCGAGTACCAGACTCTCGGGGTAAGGGGCTATTTGTGGACAATAGCCTCGTTGAGAAATATCATTCAAGTGCCAACCATCCAAGGTGTCATTGCAAAGGCCGTAATATCCTCGTTTAAAAAAAATAATTGTACCATCACGTTTTAGCAAACTATGATTATTTCTTTCCAAAAGATTCACAAATGGATTTTGCGAAATTGTGCAAGTATCGGTCTAGACTTTCTTGGAACGTGATATTGATCTTTTGTACATGAATATTATTTTCTACTTTTAGTGTCATTCCTGCGGACACAAAACGACAAACACATAGAAAAAATCACTTAACATAACAACAAAACCCTGCTCACTCTTAGGCATGTAAAAAGTGTATTTTTTCACTCTCGCTCTCTTTCTCTCTCGGATTTTAATCTTTTATAACATGTTTTATATAAATGTGTAGTTTGTGAACGAAACATTAGTACTTTCTTGATATTATGAAAATATACATGACTGTAGTAATGTAAAAAAAAATGAATAAAATGTAGAAAATAAACATTCATCGTGTTAATCTCGTTTGTCCAAAATTTTGCAGTTTCGTATGTCGGTAGCTGTCTATATCAGATTAATGCTTAGTGACGTTGAAATCAACATCTGAATTGTTTTAAAGATTGATTAAATGTCTAAATTCGTTTATGTATTTTCCAAAGTCACACAAGGTTATGAAGCATATATAAATGATGTATACCATGTGTATCGAGAAAGCCATAGATGCAATGATATTTTAACTTCAAAAGTCTTACACACGTAATTTATATTTCATAAGATATGTGATTTTATTCAAAACTAAGGTAATATCTTTAAAAAAATCTTCAATAGATAAAAACCGTACGTATATGATTCATCAAAAGCATTTCAATCAATATTTGAACACAAGTTTTCTTTAAATTAATATAAAGTAAATATACTTCTAAAATTCGCTTACTGTATCAAAACACATAATAATTTTCAAATAATCCTGATATCGAAGTATTAACATATTTCAGTTTTATAAGATTGTTCATTTCATGGAATCTAACAATGACTAAAGAAACTCATAAAATTGCCAACCTTGCAACCACGAGACGGCGCAAATTCATAATTGATGCGAGATGAGCGCTGCTAGTTCTGGTACAGTGAATTTGGATTTGAAATATTTCGCTACAGGCACAAGAGTGAGGTCATTCATATAGTATAAAACACTGTTTTCAGGCTTTATATCTCTCTTCAATTCCGATGAGCTGCTTCATTCACTGTGAACAAAAGTTTGAAAGGAGTTGGACAGAGTAAATAATTTCAATTCAAGCATCTACAATTGCTCTTCCACACGTAAGAAGTGTTATTCTCTCTTACTCTTCTGAGAAATGTCATAAAGATGTCGCATCTGTTCATTGAATCAACTGATAAAATGGCTTCCTTCTGTGTACATATCATTTGTGAATGCTTAAATCAAAATCAAGTGTATCTAACTCATTTGTCCCTCCTGTTCACATTGATGCTACAGCTCTTTTAAAGGTAGCCTCTTATAACTGTGCCAGGTCCAACTTGAAATAGTATTAATTGATCTGTCTCTTAAAAGTAGTGGAGATCGCTGACGGAATATCAGATGACACATACTTCAATACTCGTTAAATAATGCAGGTTACAAATAAATAGAAAGGAAACAAAAAAATACTATGGCCTAAATCAAGTTTAGATTGTATGGCTTGATATTTTGTTTTCAATGTAAAAACAATAATAACACGATCGGTCAAAAACAATAGAAAAAGCAATTATTAATTTAATATCATTTAAAGTATGAAAAAGTGGACGATTAAGAAATAATGCTGAAAATTACAACTAACCCAAGGACCTATTGCTGACAAAGATTGTTCAATTTTCTTTGTTTTTTCTTCACTGGATAGTGTTATTAATTTTCATCAAAACCTACATTAACGCAAAAACACAAAAGTTTCTTATGAAATACATGCAACTAAAATTCTTCCGTACACCGGCACAAGAATCATACAAAATTAAAGATGCGACAATAAAATCGATTTGCAATTAAATGCCCGATCTCACTAAATTCATTAATATACACAAATGTTACATTGATGATAATCCAGCACCAATTAATTAGTAAAAATCGATTAGATTAAGACGAAACACATCAACTATATAATGTATATTTACAAAATGACTTATTAAGGATTTCCTTGTGCGTTAATGATTTTCGAAACAAACAAGTATATAGGCATATGTAGCACGATATAATCTATTTCCTAAAAAATGTAGTCGAACGCCAATTCAATGTTCCTTTGTAATGATATTCATTTCGGAACCGTCTGGTAATTGTTGTGTCCGGACAGTTCAATACACGTCATACGGCTCTTTTGTTCATGACTGATTTCATTTTGTGGAAATAGTTTATATTGTGTTATGTTCGAATAGATTTTAGCGAAGAATTTTAAGGGAAGTTTTACAGCAGAGAAAAATGTATCGAATTTATGACATTTAAAACAAAATAAGATGTTAATTCTATACAATCAAACCTGTCTATAGTGGCCACTGTCTATAGTGACTCCCTGTCTATAATGGCCACTTAAATTGATTCCCTCCAGGTGAAAATGCATGTTATAGAACCTGTCTATAGAGGCCACCTGTCTACAGTGGTCACTTTTTCTGTTTTCCTTGGGGTGGCCACTGTAGACAGATTTGACTGCACTAATCTCCAACTATGCTACGCATTACCCACAATATTTTTATCAGTCTTTCATAAATGTCTGTGACATATATACGTCAATGTTAATATATTCATGACTGATTTGGTAGCTGAAAGACTAGATTCATTAATTTCAAAATTCCTTCGCCTCTTTCTCATTCAGATGTTTATTTCGAACCATTGTTGATGTTGTGCAGATTGAAGTCGTACGTATTCTGTTTGAGGGAAATGAGAGAAAATAATTTTAGTAACGAGTTTTCCATGTAAACACCTCAAAAAAAGGTTGGAAATCTAAGTTTACGGACACATAGCAAAAACATGGGTAATGGATTTCCATATCGAGCAATATCACCGAAAAGAGTGATTTATTACCTAAAGAATGACATCTCATTTATTTACAGATGTTATATCACGACAAATCAATTCTTATTAACTTAATAAAGGAATGAGAGTAAACACTGCAAAATTTGTAATTCACTTACTGTAGTGTCACCATTAAAATGTGGTTTTGAATGGATAAAATTGATGCAAGAGCAGGATGAAACGATTAATTAAAGAGTGAAATAATAAATAATTTTGTTTTCAAGTGAAATTTTTAGATTGTTACAAGTCATTGTAATAAAATATTTACAAGTTGATTAGCATTGATTATTCGTTATTTTATTCATCGATCTATCCATTCACAGGCTTGTATCCATTTAAATCCATATTTTAACAACGTGACTACAATAGATCAATTACTGATTTGCAGCTTTTGCGTCCATACTTGTTTATACTTCAAAGGGAATTACTCAGCTGTGAAATAACCTCTCGAAACAAACGAGGTATCATTCTTTAGATAATAAAAAAAAACTCTTTTCAGTGATGTGACTCGATATGGAAATAAATTTCCCATATTTTTTTTTACTTGTCCGTAAACTTAGATTTCCAAATTTTTGTTGAGGAGTTTATATTCCCATTATACGTATGTAATGATATTATTCAGTCGTAAATCAGAGTAATAAAAATAACTTATTAAACATTGATGATTTGGGAAGCTGTGAGCTTGATCAATTTCAAGCAAAAAATAAGAAATAGTAAAGAAGTCATCAGACCAAATGTAACCCCCACATCATCCAATTTTTCACCATATATGTTTTTTTTAGTTTTATCTATTAATTCAATATTTATAATGTTTATTAAAACACAAGGAGCCCTTTTAACAAAATGTGAGTCTCAATAGAGACCCTGAACATTAAAAACTAAAAATAAAAGTAATTCTGATATGCTTTTAACCTAGACGTACTGTTCGAAGGGTACTCTTGTGAATTTTCAGGAACTGCATACTGTTGCTATTGCTGCATACACCCCCCTTCCCCCAACACACACACAATCATGTATTCATGATAAAAACGGCAATGAAAAATAGATGTTCTAATCTCCACCATCCTTTCACACAGTTGTGATAACCACAGAGTAGAAATGCATAAAGACAATGAGATCCCAATAAAAAATCGTTTTCCTAGGGAATTCACTCTAAATGCATGTTCTTAAAAAGAAAAAAAAAAGCTGTTTTAACCAAACTACATTGTTTAGTGTAACGTTATCCTTTTGGTGCCTTTATCTCGATGAGAAAAAAAAATCAAAATCTTACGTCATTTCCATGTCCGTTTTGTCCACCGGATAGTTTCGATCCCATCTCCCTATCACCCTCAACCTTTTTTTTCTTCGACATGACGACACAGGCGATGATGATGATGACGAAGACGACTGCTAGAGCGCCTATGATACCGCCGACGATTGCTCCAATATTGGCTGAACATGACACAAAGAAAGATGAAGATCATGGTGATAATACAGGTCGGTTAATTTAACTCGGTTTCTAAGTGTTTTGTAAATTAGACAAGCTTACTTTGTGCATTCATGCTGTTGATTGGTTGATCCCTACCGGTACGCATCCTCGAGTTAATACAGCACAATTTCCTGATTTTATTATTTTCCTTGATTTTTCTGAATATTTGTTTTATTATTATCAATTATTTTATCTTGTTTTGAGGGAGAACTTCACAAAATCAACGCACTTTCTCCTAGATTAATGGTATGATTGAGACCTGGGACTCGGTGATTGAAAGTAAGGCGACACGAATGCTACACTACACAGCGTTTTTTTTTCAAAAAATATTTTTGATAAAAGACCGAAAATCAAAACATGAAATTGTGTTGAGATCCAGGTTATGTAAAAATTGATTGTGATTTCAGACATTTCAATACATAAAGTTGTTGGCTCGTGAATCGCCACACGGTTGATTCTTTTTAAAATATGTCTAACTTTGTTGGCATAAAACTTGGTTCTGTCTAGGCCTATGCATTGAAATAAATACTAGGCTCAGATATATTAGATTATTCTCATTTATCCCTGCAAAATTTATCCACTCAGTAACCATTGTGGAATACTAAAATAGATTCACAACTTACCTCCAGATTTAGGGACAGGTGGCTCCTCATCTTCTGTAACAAAGACAACAAACGACGACAAATGTGTAGATAGGCATTCAATTAGGTCACCATCTGTCGGAGTACCGATCTCAACGCCATCAGTGCTCCATCGACTGTTAATGGTGTCCCAGAAGGAGCACTCGTAGGTCCTACCTTGTTTTGGTTCGATGAGCGGCAGTATGATGCGCACGCGGTCTGCAGAAGCAAGGCCGTCCACTTCCAGTTCATCGACTTAATGGGAGTAATATAATAAGAAGAGCGTTGTTAGCGGCCATGCTTTTCACGTCCTATGGCTTTTTTCTCATAAAATCAAAGGAATGAATTGGATTATTGTAATAAACAACTATCATTCAATGGCTGCAAAGAAATGTGTCAATCATTTTACCTTATCATACCATTATCATGAATATCAATAAAATAGCAATATATGGAGAACCAAGCAAAACTACTTTTAGCTTGATATACACTTTTCAAAGTTCTTGCTTTGCAAAGTCCACTTTCATCACAGAATGTCCTACAAAAATAATATGGCCTGATATATACATGTATCGCATTGTTGTTTGCTTAAAACTACATTAATGACCCTCCTAAATGTAAGTTATAATCGTTAAAACGAGGTTCAAGAATCTAACTTTCGACAGCTCTTCTTCACAATCAACAATCCAAGGCATGATCTTTAAAATAATTATGATAACACGATATAAACTATTTCCGAAAACTTTAGTGGGCCACAGACAATGGAACCGTACGCCGTGTATTCAATTATGCGGACGCAACAATCGCAAGCTGGTTAAGATTAGAATAGCATTACAAAGGACCAATTTGCGTTCGACTTAATTTTTCAAAAATAGTTTATATCGTGTTTTATTGCTATAAACTGTTTTTATTGAACATAATTCGCTTTGTCTCGATAGCGTCTTGATTAAGTGAATAGATGTTTTATCAATTTTTTGGCGATTATTATGAATATCAATAAATGATGCATATGTATCGAATATCCCTCGAGATTACTTAATGATCAAGTATATTTTTAGGTTAGGCATAGGTTAATGCAATTTTTTACCAGATGTCGTGCAAAAATATTATGGCTCATCAAATTAAATGTCATATATTCGTTAGCTTTGAATTACCTTTGAATTATGAATAATTATCATTACAATGTGGCCCAAGAATGTAAATTTTGAGCTCTAATGCTCTTCAAACCCAAAAATAAATTTCATGATTTTGGAAACAACTATAACCCAAAATGCAAGGCTGGTTAAGACATCGCTGATGTGAGCTTACAAGTGGTAGGGTCCAGAAGAGTCGCATCAATGATCGGGGAAGCACGGCGGTCCTGAGCTTCTGAGTCCGTAGGGTACGGGTCAACATCATCATCGAAATGATTCAGCTGGACAATCGCTCCCGTGCATCTCGCCCCTGATCCACATGCCCTTAAAGCACCGTATCTACCGGGAAGGGGGGGGGGGAAGGGTAAAGCAGAAATAACAATAGTAAAGATTGTATATTGCGTGTGGAATATCGTTTACATTTTAAGGAGCTGCCATTGGTTCAATGATGGTCATTATAAACATCTCATTCACCACGGAGATAAATGGCTCAATTTGACCAAAAATTACTTCGTTATGGTAAGTTGTATATGTTTTTATTATTTTTTCTATAAACATTATATTTTCTGGCCGTTAGATTAAATTGTTAGCATTATGTCTATAATACCAGTCTCCTTTAATTGTCGTCACCCACAACATGCGATATCAAACTATATCTTACGAGAACGCCGGCATCGATTTGTTAGTGCTGATGAGGTGATTCTCTGTTTGGGAAATTAAACGTTTTACGATTATGATTAAATATCGCTAGTGCTTGCCGGAAGTGATCCGTCTAACTAGAGTTCTCAATTTAAAAAATAGTCACTGGCGAGAATTTCCGATGTATTTCTGATTTAATGCTGTAACACCAAATTGGTTTGGCATATCTAAAGTGTTTAATCTTCAGAGCAAACAAGTCTGTATTGGTTTCCTACCTCATAGCGATCGCTGACCCTAGATTAACGCGGATGGCGCCCTCCTCATCATGAGACAAGAATTCTCCATGTGGCAGAGTTAACACAGAGGACGACCGCACACCTGCAGATCGCGTTCGGACGACTTCATCCCAAGCGGTCTGACCAACGAGCCTAGCTACGGACAATCTCATGGTTAGTTGCCTTTCAATGTAAAAGAGAAAAAAGGAAAAGATATAAACATTATATAATTATGTATATTCAGTATATTATTCAAATATCCCGAGCTCTGAGAAAGTATATTTGAATTATATTTCTGAGGATGGGCTAGCAATACTATTCTTCCGAGGGGCGAAGCCCCCGAGGAAAAATAGTTTTCTTTGCTGGCCCATCCGAAGAATTATAATCAATTCCAATATACTTTCGAAGTAACTGTTCGGGATATTTGATTTATATCTTTAAAAAAAAATAAGAGGTAAAACGTGAAACTTACTCAGATACTCGGCTCAACCGTACTCAGACACAGTCGTTCACTGTCACACTCAGTCGGTACCCACTCAGTCACAGCACAGTACTGCACTGCCACTGCCACAGTACACTACGTCTTCTACAAGTTCTAGGTAATTATGAAGCAACATTTTTCTCCTGGATAACAGTACTTGTTCTTATATAGAGTAGAACATTTTTGTGACCAAGCTAATGTTATCCATTCAAACCGATTTCACAAGATTAACAATTACAAATGAGTTGAACAAAAGCTGGCCGACAGCAAAATCCTTCGTGTACGTCGCCATATTTGTTTACGTTTTCGCGGACCGCTTCACGCGTTCTGCGCGTGCGCAGTTGTGCATTTCTACCGCGATTGAGTATATTGAAAAATATTCCGAATTGATTTTGGTGGCTTGTTTACTAGTTGAAATATATGAAAGCATGTTTACCCCCATCGACCAATCATATAGCTTGATAGCTCATGAATATTCATAGTTAAGATATAATAAATTATGTAAAACAGGCAACGAAGTGTTCGTTATAGTCGAAAAAACACAAAAACAGCTTGGATTCTAAGAACGAAACTGATATCTGAAAAATAAATATTTTAATATAAATGTGTATTTTGATGTGACTTTCTAACATCCCCCAGCTAAAGTTGCGCTTCCATGCTACTCGCCTTCTTATATTTTAGTAATTTGCCATGAAACTTTTCATTGATTGTGTTTGTAAAGAAGGAAATAGATAAATAAATGTCATTCAGTCAAGGGGTAGTGGTTCATTCACCGTTTTTAGAAAAATTAAAATGAATATTTTGTTTGCAAGCGCCTAGTAGATTCTGAATCTTGCAATTGAGGTAAAGAGTCGCGGTAAAACATGTAAAAGGCTCACCCATTTCCTTCAGCAAGAAATTCATTCATCCATATCGGTACATGGCAATAGTTTATTCCCTGAGATGTCAAGTGCATGTATGCTATATACTATTCATACCCGGAAGTGTTTTTAGACACGCTTATGTGCTTAATAGCTGCATTCCGAAAGTCAGTGCAATAATGATGCAGTTGCAGAGTAATCATACGGATCCATCATATAGAGGGGATAAGGGCTATATCGAAGCAATTTATTATTAACAACTCTCTTCAGATTGACCAATAGCTATTATGGAGGCTTCGATTTCAGTTAACTGTGTCGACGAAGGGCACGTCGACCTGAAGTAATACGTCATAGTTTTGTGCATTTGCTCATTACGACGTGTGAAACTAGCTTTGACGTAATAATTAGCAGACGCGCAAAAGCATGACGTTCTACTTCCGGTCGACGTGCCCCTCGTTACAGTTGACTGAAATCGAAAACTCCATATTGTCCTACCTGATCATGCGAAGGATGTCTCGATTCTCCGTAGCTGATGTGATGTTCATTGCAATAGTTTCAACGGCTTCAGCGGTAGATTCTGGAATGCTCTCGGTTTCTCTGAAGAAAACTTCTACTAGGGTCCGGAGATGGGTGACGAAACTTTCTGCATTTGTAGAGACAAGCAGATTTAGGGCACCTTGCATTAAGGATGGTTTAACAATTATAATTTAGATTCAAGCGTATTCGCGATGGACGAATGGAATATGACTTATTCGATGCATTCATGCAAAGTGATAGAGTGTGGGCTGGTTCTAAATCATGATAATATTATGTTCGCTTTTGTTTTTTGTTTGTTTGTTTTTACTTCTTATGCTCTTTTTTGGTAATCATCGCTGTTAGCAAAACCATAATCGTTGCCAAAAATCTGGTCATCGGCTTAATCACCAATTCTATTATCATCGTCATCAAAATCATCATCACCATCACCATCACCATCATCACCACCATCATCGATCATCACCATCATCATCATCATCATCACCACCATCACCATCATCATAACCATCATCGATCATCACCATAATCTCCATTATCATCAAGAGCATGGTCATCATTATCATCAGCTCCAACATCGGTATTAACCTCTAGCCCACCAGCAAAGTAACCATTTTCTTCGAGGTAATTGTATACACTACCTAGTTCTTCAGTCGTAAGATCATTGACATCAATGGAGAGAGATTCATCGAGTAAAGTGCTGGCAGTAGTGGCATCGAGTGCCGTATTCTCCACAGCATCTTGGAGCAATGCAAGCTGTTCTGAAGCTCGTGTAGATTCCCCATCTGCCGCCCTTCTCCTCCTTCTCCTGCGAGCATTGGGCCGGTTATTCTCTACCTGAATCAATGCGTTTATGTTGATGAAGGCGTTTGTGAATTCACCTATAATAAAAAAAACAATACATGTTATAAAACTACCAGACGCATATAAAGAAGGATCACAATTAAGAATTGAGTAAATTTTTATATGAGGTTTTCTTTTTCTGGAAATACCTCTAATGAAATTGTCATGCTTGCATCAAGCACACAGACTTTTATCATTTTCGCACATAATTGATTACAGTTCGAACAAAATTACGCGCATGACAAACTTTTTTCTGTCCAGAATTTTATTGGAAGTGGGTACCGAAAACTACGAAATGCAGCATTCATGTGGACAATGAAATGATAGATTTTTGATGACATTTGAATAATATGAAGAGTTGATATCCATATAAGCGATGAAATAAAGACACTCAGAAATGTGGATGATACTGATCGACCACATATAGGGCAGTGGCATTGACTTTATGGTAATTGACAGACATTTAACTATTAGTTTAACTGTTTATTAAGTTTGATGCTTCCTCAAATATGATGAACATAAAGTATTAGTATGCCCATTAAAACAAACACGAGGACAACAAGCACGGAAATCTTATTTGACCATTCGCTCTCATGCTGTCTGCCATTTTACCTGTTATTGCATTTTACATGTAAATAGTGTTCAAATTTTCTATGTATCTTCATTGTATTATCAGAACATTGAAGATGCAAAACAGCAAAATCACTTATCTTCTGCGACACTATATTAGAATGAATGAATGAATGAAAAAATAAATGTTACCTCTCAAAACAAATACTGTCACAAGCTCTTCTTCCAACTGATCATAGTCGAATGCTTCAATTGGATTCACAGAAGCGACGATGACGTAAGACTCACAGCTGTCATACTGGTTGCATACCTGTTATGAACAAAAAGGGATAACAATTGAAGGTACACTTTTAATAAGGCGGGTTTACTTATATATTCAAATGTATGTGCTTTTCTTGCTACTGAACGTAGTTACGTGGTATTCCTTAAACCGTTTGATAACAAGAAGACTACGAAAATTGGAATCCAGTTTGCATACATTACTTGTTGCTATGTCGGGCAAGGCTCTGGCAAGCTTTACGGTTGTCAAGATCAACCTTTGTGTTAAAGCTATGCATAAAATTTGCATCTATTAGTAAAACCGCCTATTCTCATCATCGACACGTACATGTATGTTCAATCATCTCTTCATACTACATAACCTATGGGAGACGAAAGGTACAGACATTTTGAAGACAGACATTAACCTAGTCTTATCAGTAGAAAAGACAATTTGACGATTCTGAAATTTTAAAAAAAACCTAAGTGTAATCTTGTGGCAACAATTGAATGGTTTACATTGAATTCCCGTTACCATGGTTACCGACAATGAAAGAAAAAAAAGAGCCGCAGATGATGCTATGCCGTTTTCATCGTAAATTAGTCACTCAAGTCGGAATAGCTACTTCCTGTTATAGGCATTCGTGGATGTGCGTTCAAATTTTTCAGGTTTTAGATTTAAAAAAATCACGTTTGCTTTATAATTCATCTATAAATATTTTGCTAATATCACATATCAAAACGCCAGTGTGTGTTGTCTTATAGACCTTGGTGAATTGGAATATTTGCAATTGAGGGTGTACCAAAAATATTCAACTCTATTATATAGGCAATTATAATAAAAATGATTTGATTTATAGAAACTTTTACAAGAGTATTTTGTATTTACGTTCATTAAGACAGAATTAAATATTGATAAAAATTAGTCTCGGTCATTATATCTGATAAGTCTCATATCTTTTTAATTCAAACTGCTTTTGTCACTAGGCTTGGGTTCTCATACTGACCTTGAAATCTTATTGTGAATCTAAATGTAACCTAGGCTATATTTGTTGTGAACATGCTTTAAATTAATATACGAGAAGTAAGTATGTACATGGAAAGAGCAAAATCTCGAGACACAAAATTTAGGAAGTTCATGCCGTACCCTGACGATAAATGTGTTGGTTCCCTGACCATTAACGGCTGCTGGTCCTCTGCCACGGATCCTGGAGTTTCCTTGAGCAGGGGTCAATGACCTCTGAGATCCGGTATTACGTAACACAAAGACTTCATAGGTTAGTGGATAGGCGTCCTCATCGGTGACACAGTTCTCAACCGAGATTATGATCTGCAAGACAAAAGTTTGAGTGGCACATCGTATCAGTAATGGAGAGAGCATACACTGTGTTAATTGAGCTATAAAGAATATTAACGAGAGAAATACACCCAAAGAATCACAATAACAAGGAATATAATCACGACGAAATATAACAAAACATTATGTGGAAGCGTCGTGGCGTAATGGTTCCGACTCTCGCGTTTTATGCAGAGGTCCGCGGTTCGAATCCCACCCATGGCATTAATGTCCTTCAGCCAAAAAAAAATATCCTCATTGAGCTGCACTCAACCAACTGACCAAGGTGAGGTGTATTCCGTGAAATGCATAAGCACCTCACCAGCTGATATTGCTAAAGCCAGGGTGATAATGCTGCATTAATTGTGCTATATAAAAACTGCATATTACCATTATTATTAAAGAGCGATTTTCGACGGGACACTATGAGCAGAGTAAACTTTCTTCCGCCAATCAGTAAAAAAGCATTCCTTGACAAAATACTACTTGTTATGATATAAGTATAAAATGGTTACCTCTTCGAGCTCTGTGTAAGAGTCACCGCCTTCAAGGTTTATTTGGCATGACGTCACACCGCTGGCTACATCCAGAACCAACTGGCTAGAAGCAGTCAAACTGGAATCTGACTCCGGGGTCACCTGAACCTCCACAGTGTACATCTGACCAGGTTCGAGAATTCCTTGAGTTAAAAACGGTGAAAGGAAGATGGATTTGGGGTTTTTTTTGAGAAATTTTCGAGAATAATGGATTTTGCGCAAAAAAAAATCGTACATTATTGTTATCATCATCATTATTATTATTATTATTATCACCATTATTTTTTGTTTTATTGTTATTATCGTTGGTAGTATTATTATTGTAATTATTATTATTATTATTATTATTGTTATTATCATTATGCATGTTATCATCATTAATAATGTTTCCATTACGACTCGCATCACTATTACGCAAATTTTTCTTTGAATTATATTATTGATGACTTCGTTTGAGAATATCTATTAACCATCAAAACTACACACAATTCTAAAAACTTTTTGACGTGATGGGTCATTGGGTTAATTGAAGCAATGCTCCAGATTTTTTAAATAATTATTCGTAATGATTACTCTTTTTTATAATTTTGATCAAAGTGACTTCTTGATTACTCAAATTCATACGAATGCTTCAATAACTGCTGAGATCATTCCTGCAACACGATATAAACTATTTCCGAAAAGTTAAGTCGAACGCAGACAATAGATCCGTAAGCCGTCTATTTAACTGTGCGGACACAACAATGACAAGCCGGTTCCTATTTCAATAGTATTACAAAGGAGCATAGAATTTGCGTTCGACTTAAGTTTTCGGAAATAGTTTATATCGTGTTCTACGTAGATAAGAACGTGACAGATCACTAAATTCTTATTCAAATTCCACTCATTTAGTCCGCTTTTCTTATGTAATCTATCTCATTCTTATTTTTAAAAGAGTATAGCTGTATTTTTGTTTCTTACCTGCTTCTATCGTAGCAATTGCAACTGATTGCCCTCCGAGAGTAGCAACTTCAGCGTTTGCATTCAGGTCATAATCGGTATCTGTGAAATAATGGATAAAAATTGCATAGCGCAGATGTTCGATAAAAATTGTAATTTGCAATCGCACATTTCCTTTTTTAACTCTGGAAATATATTGTTAAGCGTATTAGCCCTTATTCATACAATCATCGAGAGCCAACTTAAAGTGT
>BQKZ01002992.1:0-22899 GCA_036244855.1 Temnopleurus reevesii | reverse complement strand
TCAGCGCTGACAAATTCCTTGATTGTGATTGGTTGAAAAGCACTATCGCTGACAGTTGCTATGGGAACTGTCAGAAAATGACTCCTTGTCGCTGCAACAAATCTTGATGAAACACCCCCAGGGACGTGTTTCACGACTCTACGCACTGGTGACCCTCTCCTACACCCATCGATAGCCCTTACATTGCTAGGTTAGCACCTGAGAAAGGGTCACGGGTCGTGAGTAGCTAGAGGTGTGCGTAATACCTCTACCAAAGACTTTGTGGAATATTATATCGTCCATGTTTTCACGAAGTGACGGGAGCCGAAGTGTATTGTTACATGAAGACAAAGAAATCCCGACATAGCGCCAATTCAACGAGTATCCCATCAACAACGTGTGAATTATATTGAAGGACACGTTTCAACGGAGTTGTAACTCATTTCGTGTAACAATTCCTTCTGGCTCCCGTCACTACGTAAAAACGCGGACGATAAGTGTTTTCTTGACATCACAATCATGCATTTCCTAACTCGAACTTTGATATTGATAGAGATTATCTGCACTACTGCTATGCTAGAGTAGAAGGGTGATATAGAAATAAATTAAAGGTCAAAAGCGTTTCAAAAGTTTATACTAACCTATTTCATGTCCTGTGATTGACCAAAGCACCACGAATTCCGATGAATATTCAATGGGAGCAGTAAGGATTACATCACTTGTCGCTAGGATAGGACCATCTCCTAGAACTGATAAGAGCACCTGATGATATAATAAGAGCGGAATATGATATTAATGTAAATCGTTTTTGTTTTGTAATTCACGTACTAATTTCTCTCCCTTCTATCTCTTGCTCCACCCTTCTTCGTAATGTACTTGTAACTGTCCTGTTTCTCTTTCCTATCTCCGTATTGTGTATTATTTGTATATTTATATGTGTACTGAGTATTAATGTGTGTATATATAATATGTATAATATGTAATAGTAATGATATTTCTTTGTACACATTTATTTTCTATTTTTTTTAGGGGTATACACTCTTCAAGCTCTGCTTTTAAGTATTCCCCTCCATTTCCAGTCCCATCATTATTTCTTTCGTTGTTAGATCTTACTATTATACCACATGTTGACCTTTAATGTATGAATTTATGTATGTATCTTGATTTATTTGGAACTTGGTAATTTATTTTTTCGTTATATTTTCATTTGATTGGAAATGTAAATAAAATACCCGAAAATAAAATAACCTGAAACAAAAATAAACTGAAATATTTATAGTGGATCCAGTTTAATAGCGGAAACTTTACAATTTCACCATCCCATCAATAACTTTGTCAGCATATTTTGGCTACTGAAAACCATGAAAATGAACTTAAATGTTTTAGATCCCATCATCAATCATACAATCCATATTTCAACATGCCTTTTTCTGTATAGGCTATAATCATGATAATCTTATCATATGCAGTAGGATAGGTGCATTTATAATATCATGTTCCCATTTAAATATATCTTATTTACAATTATGGTAGATGGAAGTCCGCGGACAATCAAAAATGCGAGTGCGCGAATAATGTGCGCAATACATACGTGATGATTTGGTGTCATTTATTGCGAACATAGTTTTTTTTTCCTACGTTTACGGGCTTCTGTTCACAATAATTAAAAGCATGTTATTCACTAAAGAAGACAATGGATAAAAAGGGCAAAGTTAAGATTAATAGCAGTGGCTGAACATAAGAAGAAGAAAATATGAAAGAAACATTATTTCAATCTAAACTTGCTCCGTCGCTACCATTAAAACGGAACTAATATTTGGCAGCGCCCCACATTCTAGGTAAAAAGCACGACTTTTCTAACAATTGAGCCTAGGTCTGAACAGAACAGCTTCGATTGCCTCAACGGAGACACTAACCCAGCCTCTATCCTTGCTTCTGCTGCCAATATCATTAAAGCAAATGGCTGTAGGTAGAGCAAGATGTCCTTATAACAATGCAAACCGTACGGATGCCAATTATGCGCCTTCTCATAAACACCAATAAAATGAGCCCGCAATGCGCGCGGGATTGTAGTGAACCGAACGTTCAGCGCAGAGGAGAGCGCTAAAAGCATTCCTCCTCTCACACCAACGCAGTAGTACACCCCTCTGCCCAGGGATAAATTCACTAATCGTACCGATGGCGGAGTACCAGCCAATGCCTCTATGGAAACTGTTGCAGAAGCCTGTCTTCCAGATGACGAGACCTCCAGAGTGAACTCATACGTCTTGCCTGGGGTCAGGAGACTGGCATCGAACGTCAGAATTGGCTCAGAGAGTGCATCCTCAGGTGGGAAGTAGGATCCATCTGATTCACAGAGTGTGTTGTCGGTTATCTGCAAATTAACAATTAAATAATAAGTTTCCAATTAATCAGAATAGGGGGTATATTTCCTTAGATAGGAAATAGGATCCATCTGATACACAAAGTACAGTACAGTATCTGTTATCTGCAAATTACAGAATTAGAAAAAAAACTTTTTAAAAATCACACTATCATTGTTTTTGCTGTTCCGGTGTCAATGTCGATTCTAGAGACTTTTTATTGAAATGTAGAGATAAATAATCCGCTTGTATATTTACAAACAGCATTATATATCGCCCGTCCTATCACAAAGTGACGGGAGCCATAGAGTATTGTTGCACGAAGACGATGAAATCCCGACATAATAATATAATAATATAATAATAATATTGATTATTTATATAGCGCTAAAAACAGAGAGTATCATAGCGCTTTACAATTTAAGAGAACAAAAGATGAAAACAGTTTTATTACTGTGGGAAAAGGTAAGTCTTAAGATGTTTTTTAAACGTAGCGCCAATTCAACGGCCAATATATCGAACAACGTGTTAATTCTATAGAAGGACAAGTTTCAATGGATTTGTAGCTCATTTTGTGTAACAATACCCTGTGGCTTCCGTCACTTCGTGAAAACACGGACGAGATTGTTTCGTAAATAAACATATGAAGAATGATCTATGTTTATCTACTTCACGAGTGAAATGAATCAGTGTTAACTTTAAAATGATGAAAAATTAGTTATTTCGCGGATATAGACATCCATTATTTGTTTTATGTTATGATATCAGAGAGTTTCCCTGCATACCAAGCTATTATATTGCCCGGTTCAAAACAGTTAATTCATGGCATATATGCCGTAATCCATTAACATTTCAAAATAATGAGATTAGACACGTTAGAGGGTATAAATTAGCGTACCTGCGAACAAAACCATTGGTATACTAAGCCATCAGACTCGTCGTCTTGTTGATCAGGGTCATGTGACTGTGAACCATCCAAACTGACCAATCCGCTGTCAACCCCAACGCTTCTCTCGCTACCTCCGAGAATTCGGGCGACGAGATCCGATGCCGCGAAACGGATTGTGACGTCACGAGTTGGCCCCTGTGTAGTAGATCCGGCTGGTCTTGCTTCCACTGTAAATGTGACATCGGAGCCGCCTTTTAAAATAAAGAGAGAAAAAATTGTCATGTATATAAATTGGATAATTTAAACAAATACAAAATACGGTAACAAATAAATTTTGTCTGACGTGCCTAAATTGTTGTTCCTCTCTTTGCTAACTATTGTTCCTCTCTTTGCTTTTTCTCTTTAATCAGCGCATATAGACATTGTATGTGATTTGCGCTTTATAAGTATAGTATATTATTATTATTATTAAATCTATTTAGAATTTGTCTATGCTTTTACGCATTGACGGTTACAAAATGGTTGTGTTGCATGAGGAGAAAGAAATTCTGATATGCCAATAATCAAACACAGGGGAAACTGGCAAACATCAATTTAATAAAATGAAAGAGTACGTTTCAATGAAATCGTAACTATAATGATGATTTTTGTGTAACGATATTTTTTTTCACAATTCGGCCGATATCAAACTTGAGGTAAATTGTGTAAAGTTATGTGTAAGAAAAAAAGTCTCAAATTGATAGCACTGGACTATCTATGAGCCAATATATCTTTATGGTGGTGTAGAGTAAGGTAGGAATATCAAAAATTGTTTACCGGTGAAGGAGTATGCTTCTATCACGAGAGACCGCCTGCCAGCAGATCCGCCATGCACACTGTCGTCAAAAGATGCATTATTGGCCGTCCATATGTATTCTGTTTGTTGGGGACCGGCACCTTCTCCACAGTCCGAATAGAAAGTGACAGCAGCCGCAAGAGAAAATCTGAAATAGAGTTGAAAACTTAGCTTCAAACTTTCATTTGCATTTACAATGTTTTCTTTTTACCCCAACTAATTAAAGGGCAAGGAGATACGTTCACATAAGATAAATGAATTCTAACTTTGTCAAACTGATATACTCAAAATTCGTAGTAATTGATATATATTGCTTGATAAATTCACATTTTCCTGAACGTTCTTGAATTTAAGGGGCCAGAATATAACTTCCAGGGAGAGGGTAGCACATGGAAATGATATTTGATGAGCGTTTACCTTCGGGACACGCTTGCACTGTCCGGATCTACTCCACGCGGACTGATCGTCAGATCTGGAACCTGTTCAATCGACCGCGTCACTTCCGCTGAAGCTGATCCTACTCCGCCCAAGAAATTTTCCGCGGTAAGAGTGAACGTGTACGCCTGGCCTTCAATTAACAGACTTCCATCAATAAACAAATCTGATCCTGCAATCTCTGGAAGATTGAATAAAAAAAAAGGATTAAAACTAAACATAAAAACATGAAAATAAAAGAGAAAACAACTGAATGAATAAGATTGTTTCAACCCCCCCCCCCCCAAAAAAAAAAAAAAAAAAAAAAAAAAAAAAAAATTTTTTTCCCCCCCCCCCCCCCCCAAAAAAAAAAAAAAAAAAAAAAATCGGTGGACTAGAACACACAGAAAAGAGGTCCGTACTCAAATATGCAAGAATGGTAATCTTACCATCTACCGCATCAACAAGTTCGTTGGAGACATCACCCTCAGATTCCACAGACCAGATAAACGTGAAAGATCGACCAGCGCCCCCTGTTGACCCGCGGGCTGTGAACTCAACATTACCGCAACTGCTTATAGATCCTCCACCCTGGAGCACAATGTTCACAGGCATAGGTTCCCCATCTGCTTCAACCGTCACCACTGTTTTCGGAAGAGCTCTAGAGAAATCGTAGCGGCTGGAGATGACGTCACCATTTAAGGTTAGCGTGTCACCTGCATAAAAATAAAAATAATTTTAGATAATAATAATAATAATACACGACATTTATATAGCGCTTAATACGAAGTGTTTCTAAGCGCTCTGTGCATTATTACCCGGCTATAGCATGGCTACCATTCGGCGCTCACTGCATTCAAGTAATTTCTTCCTACCGGTACCCATTCACCTCACCTGGGTTGAGTGCAGCACAATGTGGATAAATTTCTTGGTGAAGGAAATTAACGCCATGGGTAGGATTCGAACCTACGACCCTCGTGTTGAAAGGCGAGAGTCAGAACCACTGCACCACGACACCTCCACATGCAGAAGGTATGACATGATTCGGATATTTTGAAAGACTCGTTAAATCTCCGTTAAATGAGGTGTAGAAATTGACAGGTATCTTGAAAATTTCTACACCAACATGTCTTTGTTGTTGTTGTATCTGTCGGAGCATCCAACACAAGCTCTGCTTCTGGATATGCGCCCGTTTCCTTCAATTTGTTTACGTACCTTAATGATTCATGTTATAATTTATCCTATAATTTGATTACAATTGTAAATATTGCTTCACTGTACATCACTGATTTATTTGAAGGAAAAAATAAATGTTATTCTGAATTGAATTGAATTGAATAATGCAACGCACCTACGGATAAGTTTAGTATATCCAAAAACTGATTGTTATTATTATTTTAATATTCGTTATTATTACTATCTTTATTATTATTCTTATTAATACATGTATACATTAAGTATAATACTTATCACCGTAGGCAAATAATGACGTCATTACCTCGACCAATGAGATTGTCGCCATCACCAAGATGAACCAAGATGACCTGGTTGTTTCTGATGAGCTTACATCTACTTCCGGTCCCTAGAGGGTCACTGTTCTCGGATATCGTATCGCAGTCTTCTAGGTCGTCGATTTTAATTTTAATTATTAACATTATTATTACAAGTACATATTAACTATAATACTTCCGACAGTGGGCAAATAATGACGTCATTACCTCGACCAATGAGATTGTCGCCATCACCAAGATGAATCAAGATGACCTGGTTGTTTCTGATGAGCATACATCTACTTCCTGTTCCAAGATGGTCACTGTTCTCGAATATCGTATCGCAGTCTTCTAGGTCGTCGATCTGAATACTGTTTGAGAACTCAATCTCAAGCCTATTCCCTAAATTTATAAATATGATAATGATTAAGTGTAAAATGAATACAATAATATGTGAAACATTTATAGCAAATAATGATAATTGGTTATCTGTATAAAGTATTTTACAAGTTATGACATTACAATACCATGGGCATTCAGATGGACGTCATGTGACTGAATGAAATATACCTAAATCCTATTTTTTTTAATAGAACAGTGATCATTAAGACTAATAATCGTTTGATTTTTACCAAATTTCCATCACGCTACTGTGCCGTAAAATGGCTTGAATAAACAAATGCAGAATTATGTTACCAAATAACGGGATCAAAGTAGGTAGCTTTACACTCTTTAGCTCCATGTATGTATAATTATTTTTGTTAATTCCACTTAAAATTTACGAGTTATACTTTTGAACTACATATATGTTTACTTATAAACGAGTTTCTGGGATAAAACGAATTCCCCCCCCCCCCCAACAAATTGTGATTAACTAGTGTTTGCCTATTTAGTATACCAAGAGTTTTTCAATGATTTTAGATATAAATAGGTTGAAATATGCAGTATACAAAATGATGATTAGAAATTTATGCGATATTGTATAACATGATTATAAAACAAGTTCCTTCAGAATTTGTTTTCCCTTTTTTAATGTATTGGGTAAATTACCTTACAACTATTGAAGATATTTAAGTACATATTTATAAGAAGGTTTGAGCTACCTGGAGGACGAAATGTGACGGAGAGAACTTCAGGTGCTGGTGCATAGTAGGTGATTGTGAAAGGAGACCCTGGTAAAGCATCAATCTGGTTAAGCGATGGTGAGACAACGAGCTCCGTTGGATTGGGAGGAGCCATCAGTGTGAAGATGAGTTGATCCACCAACCCACCGCCAAAAGTTCCGGGGTGAGCAGGTAAAGATGCTGGAAAATAGAAGTACACACTTAAAACCATTGATTATTGGAACCGATTAGTCCCTGCACATTGTCTATGAGAATTATATTATTCAGTATTCAATGGATTAAGAATAACGCTGACATTGTTTATTATGTATGGACTGGTCAGCACACAACTCATTTCACATTTTTTTTGTTCCAATTGACGCATTATGCTGAATTTGGTCCCACATTATGTGTTGCTATGTGCGATTTTTCTATCTCTTCGAAGCAGGATGCGGGCAAATTAAAATGTTGTGAAAAATAAAAGTCACATTGTATTCTCAAAATGCATAAGAGAAAATTGCATGACAATAATATGCGTATTGAAATGTAGCTAATTGAACATAGTTAATGACCGCTTAAATAACAGTTTCTTTCTCAAGCTCAAGTTATATGAATTGGCGGACAGAAGTTCTGCACGGCTTAATGAAATTCAAGTTGTGCAAGACATGAAGCTATAGATATGGTGAAAGCAAAAATTCTTTTGCAATTTGCTCAATTTGCAGAACTTCAATTTCGGAGAAGGGCCCCACTAAGATGATCGTAACAGCTGATACCTGGAAGGTGCCTCACCAAGATAAGAAAGACTTTAAGGACGACTTTAAGTTCGACTGGTATCAATTCTTGCGCTGAATGCGCATAACATTATGAATGATAACGCACAAGAAGGGATACTAGTCGAACGTAAACTCAGGCGTAAAGTCTGTCTTATCTTGGTGAAACACCTCCCTGGGCATTGTTTCACCAAGTCTTTCTTAAAGTTACGCACAACTTTAAGTTCGACTGGTATCAATTACTACGCTGAATGCGCGTACTACATACGCACAAGAAGGGATACCAGTCGAACGTAAAGTTGTACGTAAAGTCTTTCTTTTCTTGGTGAAACACCGCCCTGGACATGGACTTACGCATATCGTCAAAAAGGAGATAAGGTGTCCATCCAGCAGTCTGAGCAGTCAAAAAGTTTGAGTCTGCCACAGCACTGAAGTAGAACGTGGTAGATACAGATGATTCCCACGTTACCTCAATCGGGGTTACGGAATCAATTTCGATCGCTGGTGGGAAATAAAGGAAAGAAATTAGATCACAGATTAAATAAGAAGTTACAGATATACAGAAAAGGTTCCCCCCGCAAAAAAAAAAGGTCCATCGTTCCCACAAAGTTGCACGAGTGTACCGTTCAAAGAAGATGAAAGCCCGACATAACCATGATAACAGCGACTCAATGTGTGTCCTAATAAAGTGCTTACGTTTTCCAAATGTCGTGAATTTTGTCATGCCACAGTGCCTCTGTTTACTGTCACTTCGTATGTCAATGACAATTTGAACAAATGGTAATGTTTGCGTGTGAGTATTATTTATATAATATTGGATGGCAATAAATGGAATACCAGGGAATATTGCACGAGTTAGGGCAATATTGCACGAATCGAAGATGAGTGCAATNCAAAAGCCCAGTTAAAATAGGGTTAATGAAATTCAAGTTGTGCAAGACATGAAGCTATAGATATGGTGAAAGCAACAATTCTTTTGCAATTTGGTCAATTTGCAGAACTTCAATTTCGGAGAAGGGCCCCACTAAGATGATCGTAACAGCTGATACCTGGGAGGTGCTTCACCAAGATAAGAAAGACTCTAAGGACGACTTTAAGTTCGACTGGTATCAATTCTTGCGCTGAATGCGCATAACATTATGAATGATAACGCACAAGAAGGGATACCAGTCGAACGTAAAGTCTGTCTTATCTTGGTGAAACCCCTCCCTGGGCGGTGTTTCACCAAGTCTTTCTTAAAGTTGCGCACAACTTTGAGTTCGACTGGTATCAATTACTGCGCAGAATGCGCGTACTGTAATGAATTATACGCACAAGAAGGGATAGCAGTCGAACGTAAAGTCGTACGTATAAAGTCTTTCTTATCTTGGTGAAACACCGCCCAGGACATGAACTTACGCATATCGTCAAAGAGTAGATAAGGTGTCCATCCAGCCGTCTGAGCGGTCAAAAAGTTTGAGTTTGCCACAGCAGTGAAGTAGAACGTGGTAGATACAGATGATTCCCATGTTACCTCAATTGGGGTTACGGAATCAATTTCGATCGCTATTGGAAAATAAAGGAAGAACGTTAGTTCACAGATATAAATAAGGAGTAATAGACATAAATTAGGGGTTTTCTCCTTAAAACACATTCTATCGTTCTTGCAAAGTGGCACGAGTCGGGATGTTCAAAGAGGACCAAGGCCCGACATTGCATCGTTTCAAAGTGTTTCCTAATATTTTGCTGCTTGCGTTTTCCAAATTTCGTGAATTCGCCATGCCACAGTTCCTTCTTGACTACCATCACTTCATATAGAGAGTAATATTTGAATTATTCACTAATTCATAATCATACGTGTTCTAGTGCAATAAAGAACAAAACTTAGCTTCTGCCTGACGCTGATTGTATCCGATTACTAGAAATAAGATCCCATTAAAGAATTGAAGGCCAGAATAATAGAACGCCAATAATGGCATTAAAATTAGATAGAAACATGTTCCACAACTAATCATGCATAATTACTTTCGGGAGATGGTGTTAATTATTTTTTTAATGAGGAGATCAAAAACAAACATGAAATCAATAAGATATAAAGTCGATTGGGAAGTGAAAATGTGAATTATTTCGATTACAGAAGACGACAGCCAAATTGAACGCTTCAAGTTACGTCAAGAATAGATGACAACCTAGCGTGAAATACTTGCCTATTGCAGCTGAATTCACATTTGTATAAGGGAAGGTCACCTAGCTTAATTATTATTTTAAAATTGACAACTTAAGAAAGCAAATAGATAACGAGAACTGCTTAAAATGCTTATCTGAAAATGGACAGCTGTGGAGTAAAAATGAAGTAAACAGAGCTTGAGGTTTCGATCCAGTAAGAAAGCACAAGAGCGAGCAAGGTGTTTGCATGCTAGAATGTGTTTTTGTAGTAATATTTAAGGGACGTTTTGCTAACATCCGTAGTCTCTGCACCCCTGCAGTCTGGTACTTACGTTGGTAGACTTCAAGAGTCCTGTTTGTTTCTATCAGTTCATCGCCGGGCACATCCAGCAGAAGGTCATATGTACCTGTTTAAATACAACATAATATTCAAGACATAATAAACAGAGCATTGGTATTTTTTTTAAACATCCTTGGTCAAGAAAAGAGCATATGGTCAAATAATTTTGAATGTTAGTTGGAATGCAATAAAAGTATTAAACTGTATTAAGATATTAAAATGATACAACTTAATTTTTCATAGACTTTTTTATATACATTTAATTTATATAATCAGACACTAAACATACGTTCAAAATACTAAATTTATCAATCTTGCAGACCATTGATTACTTATATTTGATAGTCAGAACTTAAATGCTCTATAAATGACAGACCGATTTATTACAGTTTACACTCAAGTTTCCATATCGGTCAGAATTATTAAAAGTATAACTTTATTTTCGCGTTCATGTGTTACCTGCAGAGAGCGAAACACTGCAACGTCCTACTGAGGTGCCCAACGTGTCCATGGAAACTTGTTTATTGGTATCGCTGTCGAGACTCCTGAATCTACAATCAATCCCATTGACCAGTCCTGCACCTAAAATGGTTACCTGTGAAGGATTTTTGCGATGTAAATCATGATTGCTAGAGTCTATGAAAAACATTTATGCCCTTATTCTGATGTCAGGTTTAACTTAAACTAGAGTTTAAATAGTTGGTTTAAGTATGGGAGGCCAAAAGAGGCTTGAATCTATAACAGTCGATTTTTAATTTACCAGCAAATTTGTCGCTCATAGTATTTAAAACTGTCTCAGAATAAAAACTTCAATAGTTTTCTACATTATTAGAGCATGGGTAAAGACAGCAGTTAACATAAGAATTATACATTGTAAATAAAATTTTGGCACTTTTGGCTATCCATACTTATACCACAGATTTAGACCAGGGTTAACTTAAACCTCGCTATCGGAATACGGGCCTCAATCTGTAAAGAGAATAATGCCATTATGGTACAAACGAAGAAATTGTTCACTGTAACAAGAAAAATAGTACGAGTTTTANGGGAGGCCAAAAGAGGCTTGAATCTATAACAGTCGATGTTTAATTTACCAGCAAATTTGTCGCTCATAGTATTTAAAACTGTCTCAGAATAAAAACTTCAATAGTTTTCTACATTATTAGAGCATGGGAAAAGACAGCAGTTAACATAAGAATTATACATTGTAAATAAAACGTTGGCACTTTTGGCTATCCATACTTAGACCACAGATTTAGACCAGGGTTAACTTAAACCTCGCTATCGGAATACGGGCCTCAATCTGTAAAGAGAATAATGCCATTATGGTACAAACGAAGAAATTGTTCACTGTAAAAATAAAAATAGAAATAGTACGAGTTTTACTTTTCCTATGAATTTATTTTGAGCATATGGTTATATTTACTCATCATCTGGAGACCAGTAAAACTAGTAAAGCCGAAGAGAGGCAGAAATCTTTTTCAAGATAAGAAGAAAATTAAAATATCACTAGTAAAGCCGAAGAGAGGCAGAAATCTTTTTCAAGATAAGAAGAACATTAAAATATCACCACAGTTACTCAATGGATTAATCGTAAATGTAGATAAGAAAATGAATAAAAAGATGACTAGACGAAGGGGAGAATAATACTTGAGAAATTAAAAGAAAAAAAAGTGAAAGGAAGAACTCTTGATGGATAATTTGACAATTACAAATTAACTGTATGCCCGTGCCCATGGAACTAACTTAATTCCATAGCGAAAACATCTATTCAATTGCATTAAAAAGTACACTTGTTATGTAATATGTGATATGTTCAGTCGGGGCGTCATTGAGAACGTTGATATATATTTAGTATATGGTGAAAAAGAGATGCAATTTAGTCATATAAAACCGACCAAAAGCTAACACACATGCATGGATTCCCGAACCGGAAATGAGCCCCCTATATCACACAGCTCGTTTACAGAGAAAACTGTGTAGCGCCATCTGCGGTTCGTAATGTTCGTGGATTATTCTTGTAATTTTTAACTGCGCCTATATAAATGAAATAAATGGTCTATAGCATAGACAAACCTCATATTCTTGGTCAGCTGGTATGAGGCCAGGTTCAATGGATTCTACCACAGTTCCTCATGTCGTTCCATCTCCCCCGCATTCGCCGCAAGCATCCGTCACTAAACCGCTGTCAAAAAAAAGATCAAACGAATTGAAGTAACATCCTTAAATTTGTTTCATTTTAAGCCCTAAATTAGTGTTTCAAGCCTCCCGATATTTCTGGGAGACGGTAAATTTTGATAACATTACTTTACATCTTTACATTATTTTACTTTACATTACTTTACATTACTTTATATTACTTTTACATTACATCATTTTACATTAAAAACATCTATCTCAAATATTTGTGATAAGCAGAGCAAATCATTAAATTGGATATACGTGAAAAATAAAATATATGGTATCCAAGTCCCTGAACTTTAACATCACTGTACCTTGTCACATTATTTTTTAAAAAGAACATTGAAAAAACTTCGAAACTGCAGAATAGATACCATTTCAAATCAACTTTTGGGACCGTTCCAATCAGCTTGGTTTTACAGCACATGTTATAACAACCCATCATGAATCAACCGAACTTGATCTATACCTGCCAGGTACTCCATCGCAACCGAGGCATAATGTATCTGCGTCAGGTCCACAGTTCCCGCATACGTTCTGTCCGTAGTCTACTGCACGCCCTGTATCACCAAGGACGCAGTATCCACAGTCATTCAGTTCAGCTCCATAATCGGGATCTTCAAAAATAAAAAACATGGATATACTTAGCCTGTATCCTTATATGAACAAATAATCCCTGTGTGGCTGATGTGTTTAAATATTGATATTCCACGAGGCGAACGAGATACAATTGTAACGGTTACAGATATGGCAATTGTGGAGTTAGAAATCTTCGCCATGAGCTGATTGATGGTTTCGACCAATGGGTTGGTTCATATGACATCAAAAAAAGACTCCGATCCGTAATAAAACCGTTGCCTTCCCTTGGTATCCACCGGTGGCTAAAGGCCCCAGCACACCAAACACGGCACGGCATCACGGCACGGTTTTTACGCGTTATCTACCCTATGATTGGCCAATTGTTATATAACCTTTGCGCGGAGGAGCGCGCTGGCCAATAACAACCAAGTTAGTGCGTAAATACCGTACCGTGATACCGTGCCGTGTTTGGTGTACCTGGGCCTTAATGGTAGTTCTTATGTCAAAATGTTCCTCGATAAATAGCAGCAGATAAAAAGTTCAGTCGCTAAATCGCCCTGAAACGGAGATATTTTTTTACGGGCTCAAGACCAACAGCTTCTACTATTTTTCGATATTTTGTAATATCTTGCACATTTAGGACAAGTACAATACCGGTATAGCATTTTTCTGAAAGAAATGTAATATATTGCATCCACAATAGTGCTCCCAGTCTGGTAAGGGACAGTGAGCAGTGTTGAATTTTGTTTTCTAATTGTGTACTAAACTGGTTTCTAGTTATAGTCTTTGAATAGAAATACATATATTCAAATCAATGAGTGGAGTAAGAAAGGGTATGCATTTTACAAGCCTCGCTTATCATGCTTATTTTCATGTCCTTCCATTTTTCGAACTTAATAAGCTTCGCTGCTTATAGATGTAAGCCTTATCAACTTATATTCAATGGATAGCATGTACAAATTATCATTTCTGTTGTCATATCAATATCATTTCATGTTGAAGCTACGAAAATGTTATTGAAATGGAAAATACATCAAATAAAATCAAACGATTGAATTTTGACCAACTGGACATTTTTAAGTCAAATCAAATCCAACGAATTCATTTTTACCCATTGGACATTTTCCAGTGCAGTCTTCTTCCCGGGATCTAAAGTGATGCTGAATGCTCATGCCGTTTTTCCTCACACATACTCCACAGGAATCAAAGTCAGACCTTGGTGGGCATCCTGTATGAAAAGGGAAAAATCTTAATTTCATTTCAGAGGTAAGTCATAAAAAATAATAACAATGATAATTGAAGTAGTAGTAGTAGTAGTAGAAGTAGTATAGTAATAATAATAGTACAAATTTTAGTCCCCATTAGAAATACACTTGCACTTGTAATATATAATCCATGTTTGTATGATACACGCCGTAAAACCAAACTTCTCTCTCTCTCTTAGCAACTACAAAAGATTAAAGGGATGTTGTCAGAAACTTGCGATCAATTGCAAATCATATGTAAATCACTTTTAATTACACACGGTCCGCATTTTTTCTAAAACGTTCATGAAAATTGACCTTGCTTACGACGCGTAATTAATCGTAATATCATATTCCCTGGGATCGTTGTGTTTTCTTCTACACACAAACTAACAGCTTCGAGACTGACAAAAATGGGTTTGCTCAAAATTGAAACGTGTTTAATGGCATTCAAATGATCTACTACATGCACATAAAAAGCATCTACTCAATACTAAAATGTAATTGAAAAGCAGGCCAAACATCATATTATAATCATACTATAATTTGAGAAAGGTTTGTCTGTCTGTTTGTCTGTTTGTCTGTTTTTCTGTTGGTTCCCCTACTCCTCCGAGGTCCTTTGACGGATCTTTACCAAACTTGGTGGGTGTATGTTGGGGAATCCCGGAATTGCCCTTGAGGGTTTTGTTTTTGTGAAAGGTCAAGCTCACTGGAGTCAAAAGTCAAATTTTCATATCTCCGGACTCCCTGGACCAATTTGGACCAAACTTGGTGGGTGTATGTAATGGAACCCCATAATTGCCCTTGATGGATTGGTTTTGTGACATGTCAAGGTTACTGGGGTCAAAGGTCAATTGTTCATATCTCTGGACTCCCTGGACCGATTTGGACCCCCCCCCCCCACACACACACACCCCCTTCTGTCACAACAACGGGTCATACTGCCTAGTATAGAAAATTCGCTATACCTGGTAATTTAATGATTTTACTCAAATATTAATGTGTGTTCTCGATGTTGAAGCACTTTGAATCTTAACTTAACTCGTTTACTTACCATCGAATGCATTAATTACAGCCTGACATATCGCTCCTGTATCAGAGAACCCGGTATATTGATAGAGCAATTCGTCGGTGATCAGAAACATCGGGTCAACAAGGTGGCTCAATAAAGACTCAATAATGTTGATGACGTCATCAGCAGCACTCGTGCATTTATCCATATTTGTCGTGATAGATAGCAGATCGTCAATGATACCGCGTGTGAAAGCTTCTCTTTCCTCCACTCCAGCATCACCTAGTAATTAATGAGAGTATTAATGATAACAGGTCCAGCAGGAAAGTCGAGCAGTATGATCGACAGCAGCATTTACATTTCCATAACAAATACAAATAGACTGTTTTCCCCCGAAAACTTTGTATAATTTCATCGAAGAACACACGTTTTCGATAATCCAGAGTCTGATCCAATCGTTTGATATTCCACTTCCCGTTGGCATAACTTCTCAAAGACAGTGATGCAGACAGTATTTTGGAAGGCTTTGTTCCCATCTAAAAACATGTGCCAGTGAAACCCGTCAGTCCATTATTTTATCTAATTAACAAACAATTTGGTATAAACAATTTGCTTAAACTATTATCGTAAAGAAAATCCGAAAAGTTTCGACTATTTTGACCAACCCTTTGGGATTTCCGAGGATTGTTCTTAATTAATGTTCTGTTAAGTATTAAACCTTAGAACCGTTTAGACTCAATAAAGAGGCATGCATGCTTTTGGAGCACGTAAGTTCAAATACAAGGGTTACAAAGACGCAGTAAAGAGTTTCACCCCCCTCCCCTTCGTGACAGTAATATTGGAAAAGGGATTATAAAGGCTCCAGCACACCAAACACGGCACGGCATAACGGCACGGTACTTACGCGCTATCCTGCTTGTTATTGGCCAGCGCGCTCCTCCGCGCAAAGGATGTTTAACAATTTTATTGGCCAATCACAGGGGAGATATTGCGTAAATACCGTGCCGTGATGCCGTGCCGTGATGCCGTGCCGTGTTTGATGTGCGCGGGCCTTAATACTTGACTGACATACCTTCCACCTGCAAGACGTCTGTTATCGCCTGGCAGATATCTGCTCTACTNGCGTGACAGTAATATTTCAATTCAATTTCAATTCAATTAGACTTTATTTAACCATATTAAAATTCACATCATATACAAAGGTAAAAGTAATATAAACCTGGTTGGGACCCTAAGAAGCAGCGTTTTGCTTATGATACTTTAATTAAGAGTCTTTGAGCGCAGTAGAATATATTAATATAGTTTTTGTGCTATATAAGTATTATTATTATTATTATTATTATTACAGGGCCCCTTGAACGAAAACATAAGTATATATAACTTAATAAAACATTAATATAACATTAAACAAAAACATAATTAAATAATAATTACGCATCATACACGCACTCACACACAGCAATATTGAAAAAGGATTTTAATACTTGAGTGACATACCTTCCACCTGCAAGACGTCTGTTATCGCCTGGCAGATATCTGCTCTACTCTCATATCCTACAATCCGGGCGGCAGTATCAACGGCATCCGAAATGATTTCGAATAAGGGAGAGGAGGAATTGACTCCAAACTGCTCGAGGAACACATCTAACTCTTCACATATCGGCGTGGTGAATTGTAGATCAATCGCCTGTGATATACCATCTATACCCGAGCATATTGTACCTGGGTCGGTTTGATTTATACCAATCAATTCAGAAATGGCGAGGAATGTAGAATAAAAGGGGTTGATGTACGTCATGGTCGTCGCGGTATAATTATAATTATACGTTACGTTTCCTGGCCCACCGTAGTCAGAACCTTCTCCTTGAGCTGACACTCCACCTGGGTTAGTCATGCCACCTGGGTTAGTCATGCCACCTGGGTTAGTCATACCACCTGGGGTAGTCATGCCACCTGGATAAGACATACCACCTTGGTTTGGCATGCGACCGCATGGCATCGGCCCGCCGTTTCCGAAAAAGAGTGCCTCTGTAAGCCCACCAACGAGGTCTTCGCACAAATCATCATCATTGACCCTGCCATTGCCACGCCTGGCCCTAATGATCTGCCGACAAGTCGGGCGCCAGTAACCGCTAGCCATTTCGATTTGGGGTATGGTGCGCCCTAACACTGGTAGCACGTCCGTGCAGAAATAGGCCAATGATTCTTCGGTTGTGTCCTGAGACCAAAAGCTCCCGGCAAGGTTGAGAAGGAGTCTTACGGTTAGGCCGGTGCCAGGGATCAGCTCTCCTGGAACTGTCCCCGGAAGAGACACCTCAGCTATACCAAGAAAAAAGGATATCAAAAGCCAGTTAAAGAAAATGAATAACAAATAGAAGCAAACACAATTTTCATTATCCACATAGGTTATCCCAAATTTAATATATCATTATGGTCGTGCACGTGTGAAGAATACGCCCCTTCATTAGAGTGTTCAGGCCAATAATTCTCGATATGATATCAACAGAAAATCCTGACAAATTTTAAAGTATACACCCCCTGCCCTAATCAAAGTTTTCAAAATGGTTTTATCAGTCAAAGAATGGATTGCCTTGGTCCTTTATGCGATTATGCTTGACACCTTTTTAAATTTACATACAAAATAACAAACGGGGAATATTCTATGCGACCATCGGCCATTGTTTTTCATTAATGTATTTGTCATTGGTATATACTGATATAAAATTTGATCATCCGTAGATATAAATAGATCAGTGAACACTATGAATAATATATATATCTAATTACATGAGAAGGTTATACATTTAAAGCGGGAGGATGAGAAAGAGCGAGGAGGAGAGAGGGAAATAGAAGATAAGCGAATATACAGTTGGCAATATTTGTCAACTTATATAACGGTGTAATTGAGAAGATGGTAAGTCGGGCCAGTTCCTTTATTTCTGGACTATACTAAGTCTGAACTCACTTGTGAATGCAGTCTCGACAGCTTCACAGATTTCCTCAACGCTCCGATGGCCGGTGTAACGATTGAGCATGTACGAGCTGAGGCGGAACGGAACACCACTGATATTTGATATCAGCGGTTCGACCACGTCATTGATGACGCCATTCCCGAGAGTTGAACAACGGTCAGCATCTTCTGGTATTGCAAACAGGCTTCGGATAGCGTTCTCCGAGAATGTACGTGTGCTGTCCGTTCCTAGCATTCATTGGGGGAAATAAGATTTAAGAAGAGGTCATAAGCTATCTATAAGGCGCCAGTCCCATGGAAGCACCCATTGAACATGGTTTCACACGAGTCTCTGTTCAGTTGACACTTGCCCCTGAACAAGGAACGGTGTTGGAGTGTGTTACGCAGGGGCTTCTAATTGTATTGATGGGGTTTTAATAACACTCTATATTTTTCATAATATTGCATAAGCCACGAAAAGTCTGAGAATCACAAAGGATGATACAAGATGGTAAAGTCTGCTTCAGCCGAAAAGAGTAGTTCTTATGATTGTTTCTTTGTTCGTTTGTATGTTTGAATTACTTGCCAACTTAAGACTCTTGTCCTCTTGTCAAGCGTCCGGTAGCTGAATAGGGTACATTATTCTTAACTTTAATCGTAAGAAAATAATGTGTTCACACAGCCCTTTCACAAATATTGCTGACTAAGGGGATTTTGTTTAAAAGTTGCAATTGATCACAAGTTGCAGTTGATTGGAACGTTCCAATCAAAGTCATTGTTTTATGCGTGTCATTTTAAATGCGCATACCGTGCGCGAATGGAAAAGCGCGTTACAATTTGCAAGATTGCAGTTGATTTGCAGTTGATTTTGAACAACACCACCTAAGTATGATCAATTTTTACAATAATCATGATAATCTAATGATGAGACAATGGTATGACGTACCTTCAACTGAGGCTGCCAACAGAGCGTCACATAAAGCGATCCGGTTGTCGTACCCAAGGAGCTGCGATGCGAGGTTGCTACCGTCGTCAATGAGGTTGTAATACGGAAATGACTCACTGATGCTGAAATAATTATAAAGAAAACCGTTCCAGTCTTCACAAAGTGACTGCGGCTCTTCTGTCAAAAGGTACCGACTCAGGAACTCGCTTCCAACCTCAATGATGAGATCGGGGAGTGGTCTTTGGACGAACTGTTCGACGTTTGGGCAGATTGTAGTCGCGTTTAGTATGTCAATTCCATAGAGATTCTCGACGACTGTGGCGGTGATGTTGATAATCTCGGCGATAAAGGGATCTTCCCCTGTCGCATTCATGCCGAAGCCATCGTTGCTGCCGTCAATTCCACCAGATGAACCCGCTATGGCTTCGATCATGGCAGATATATTGTTGCAAAATGCAATCGAGTCAAACATGTCCGGGTTCTCTTTCGCCTCCAGAATCGACCCACATGCAGGCGCGAAATATGGACGGAAGTATATGAAGTCAGGGACAAGTGCCTCAATTGCGGGAATGACGTCATTACAGGCGTACGTCATGGTGTCGAGCAGAGTGTCTTGCTGCCAGAGTCCACCAGCAATGTTGATAAAGAATTCGACGGTGAGGGCGGTATTCGGAATCGTAAAAGGCTTGGGCTCTGGGAGGTCAATTTCATCAGCTAAAAAGTGGGAGAAAAGACGAGCAAAACACACGATAAAAATACTAAACAACTTTCAAGATTTAGCACATCATTCAGATTATTTTGCATTATTTCGAATGAAAGCAGATCTGCAAATTGTAAAGGTCTAGAGAACTACTGAATTCAATAGTCAATGTGTTCATATGAAATCCATTCTTCAATCCTTTCCTGTTCTCACTGAATTAAAACCAAACCAATCAGATAATGAAATTAAAATTATTAGAATAAAAGGATTTTTTTTCTCAATGATATCCCAAATCTCTTCTACTGATATAGATTTATGAAATAAATGCTTTTTCTTAACCAAATGCAGAGTTGATAAAGGTAGGTTATATGTTGAAAAAGATGTAGTCTCGAGAGCCCGATAATTCCAGGGTATTTTCCCTCTTAATGTTGGCTCATAAATCCCTTCATCATCCTCATTTATTATAGGTTTCTTCTTCTTCCATTGTTGAGTTCTTCTAGTTCTGAAGAACTGGGTGGTCTACATTGTGGGAGATAGGCAGGCAGTAGTAAGTATTATACAAAATATTTCAGGTGTGTATATATACAAGTACGATGAAAAGGGTTTCACAGGGTTACATTGGGAAATTAGGTTTACGCAGAGGTCACAAGTTGGGGCGTTTGACACGCATTTCTAACAGGAAACGGAGAGTATGTTTGTGAAGCTCGGATGTTTGCTCTGTGGGTATTGTGGGAAAGGCGACACTCTACTTCAAGGAGTATCAGATTTGTGATGCATTCCGCCATTTGAGAGTGGAGCAGACTGTGGAGGTGTTGTTGACAGTCATAGAGCATAGTCAAGTAGAATCCCAGCAGGACCGTGACAAAGTATGATAACGCTGGTTTATTGGTGAATATGATAGTATAGGGGGCACTAAACACGAATCCGGCGGGTGCCACTTGGGCACCCTTGGAGAAAATGTTTTATTGGAATTTAAAAATTTTACGGAGGCACTAGGGTGACAGACATATACAATATTTTTTTCGCCGCAACAGCAGCACTACTTTTGAATCCCATGTTCGGTGTCACTTTAGGGCCTCCGTAATTTTTCGATATCCACGAGTGACGAAAAATAAAGATGTCATCTTTTTATGAATTCTCAATGCTATATCTCAAAAGCAAAAGGATATGATGTGAACTATTATCTACTTCATATGATCCGATATCAACAAATCACCAGCTTGCTCGTGTTTAACTTTTCTTATTTGAAGCTAAAACATCGAGAATTAATTATAGAGTTGACATTTTCTTTTTTGGCAATTCGTGGATATCGAAAAAATACGGAGGCCCTAAAGTGCCACCAAAAATGATATGTAACAGGACGGCAGCTGTTGCGGCGAAAACAAAATTCGTATATATCTGGCACCTTAGTGCCTCCGTAAAATTTTAAAATGCAAATAGTTTTATCCCCAAGGGTGCACACTGGATTTGAGTTTAGTACCCCTAGAATATTGTATTCACCTATAAATCAGCATTATCATGCTATGTTACGCTTTGGGTAAAAATCGGGTCAATTCTCTTCGGCTAATAAGCAATCAGAGTATAAACCATGCTCTCATTAAATACTCACACGTATATGCGTTGACAGCAGCACGACATAAATCCTTCACCCCTGCGAATCCTGCGTAGCAAGTAACATCCATACCTAGGCAATTGATAAATAAATTAAAATGTTCAAATCACGTTTGAAGTTTCATAACAATATTGAGGAATAGACTTCTTAGACAATGTCCAGTTGCATATCTTCCAGGACATTACCCAGAATACACAATATTTCACAACTGATATTAGAAGCAACATTCAAATCGTTCAATACCGTAATCCACCAGTGTTCGTTATCCCGAGTTTTGGGCATGTCTTATTCTAATACACTTGTTTGTGGTTCGCTCGAATGAATTATTGATTTCAAATAAATGTTTTTAAGTTCTTGAGACAGTATTATTTGGTTATAGCAGTGGCAGGACAATATAAAGCTACGAGCGTATCCCTTTCATTAGCAAAGTTAAACAGCTAATTCTGATATTCCTCGATCGTCACACAATTTACTGTTGATCTTTTTGTCCAAATTGTCGTGTTTTTAATGACAAAATTAGCAGTACTCAGTTGTTGCTCGTGCAGCTAGTAGCTTCCCGTTATGTTTCTCTGCGTCGAATGTAATTTGTTATTCAGTCAAAATCGTGTTCACAAAGTCGATAAAAAAGGATATTTAGTGAGTTGCTAAATCGTCTTAAAGCAACCCATTGCCGAAAGCGGCTCCACCTACCAAGCAACATTTCCAGGCTCATACTGCATCTACAAAAGTGGCATTTGCTCTCCTCTATATTAGCCAAACTATCTTATAGACTAGTTCCGTTTTCAGGAAAGAAGAAAGCAAGAGGCATTTTGTGTCAACATTCTTATCTTGAATAATTATGTGCTAACTGATGCATAACTTTAAAAATCTATCAAATTTTGAAATAGTAGTTAGTCAATGAGTCAATTATTGCCCTTTCATAATAATTAATTCATGCTTATAAAGTGGAAAATGGCTCATTTAGTGTAATTGACTGACCGTATAACAATTACGGTGTGTCGAGTTACACATGTAATTTTGAATTGCCAATTTGAAGAGTTTTCCGGCAAATTCATCCTTGGCAGACAACATTTTCAAATTCATCAACACAAAATGCCTCGTGCTTTCTTCGTTTCTGAAAATGGGACTAGTCTAAAAGTGGCATCGTTCCCCTTAATATGTTTCCAAACCATCTTAGCACTGAATTGCAAATGTTAAGATACCTCCAGTGATATTAAGTGATTCCAATGATTCCAGTGTTCCGTCGATTACTTCCTCACACCTATCCTCATCAGTGAGCAGGTTAAATATATCATCAATTTTCTCTTTGGAGAATTTCACGTTTTCTACAAAGACAAAGGCAAAAAA
>BQKZ01002991.1:33366-59043 GCA_036244855.1 Temnopleurus reevesii | reverse complement strand
AATGTATTGGCGCTCCCAACACAGGCTTCGCCTTCTGGATCTGCGCCCTTTCCTTTAATTTGTATGTATTTTGTTTATGCTATTTCTGCATATTATTGAAATTTGATTTTCTATTTTGAATATTGTACTGATGTATACAGAAATTTGTTTGTTGAAGGAAAAAAATAAATGTTATTTTGAATTGAAAAAAATTGAATGTTACAACATCGCCTTCGCGCCCCATGTAGTATCTTTTGTCGGACTGCCGTAGTTTCTCAATGTGAACATTAATATTATGGCACCTACCTTGGCTGTTTACCGCCCCCAACGTCAGGAGGACAACCGTCCAGAAACTTGCTGCTTGGCCGATCCACATTGTGCAGTACTTCTGTATAGTTCAGCTATGCAAGAACCGAAGTGGCTTGATCACTGAAAATTCTTTAGCCTTTTTATAAGCGTAAAACCGTCACAATCTGGTGAATTATTCACTCACATCAGCAAATATCCAAATATTGTTATATTTACAACACATGTACACTGCAAACGATTTTCAAAGTTAACCCGTTGCTAACTAAATTTTTTAATTCACATCGATTTTGACACTGAGACTATGCACTGTAATACAAACAAGTTATGAATTATACACTCACATTTACAAATGTCCAAATAGTATTAAACTTACATCAAATATACATTGCAAATGATTGTCAAAGTTAACCCATAGTAAAATATTAGCAAATGTCCAAATATTAGTTTATTTGCAGCACCTGTATATCACAAACCTCTTTTTAAAATGAAGAATGTGCAATCGAGGTGCCAAATTTGTTACTTTTTGTCGTCATAAACCGAAGTAGCGAATAGTTTTTCGTGGTGATATTTACTCACAGTTAACAAATCTTCAAATATATTTTTTATTCACGTCCAATGTACATCGCAAACCAATTTTTTTTGTAAATGAAGAACGCAATCCAGGGGCCAATACTATACAAAAATAATAAAATATTCTAGATTGTAAATGGTCGTCATATTAGACTTTTGTGGTGAAGTTTACCCATCGCAAACATTTATTTATTAATTATCACATTTTCCTTTCCTATATATAAACAAAAATTCGGGCGCCATGAATAGTGTATCCCCGTTTATCAATAGTGAATAAGTTGAATCACATTTCAATAACAAACATTAATGTATATTGTCTACAAATGAAATCATTAACACATATTACTTCATTAGTTCAGATCAATCCAATACTGTACAGTTGTTCTTTATATTGAAGTGGCGTTTCTATTTAAAAAAAAAAAAACTTCCAATTTTTATCATTTTTATTGTCTGGCATTTTCGTCATACTTTGATTTTTAAACCAAAGTGCAAATATGCGGCTAAGGCGCTATATGTAAAAGTTTTTCTTATATATTTAGGGGCCATTTTGATTACTAACATGCTTTCAAAATCTTATCATTCTTGTTGTCTCCTTAAAACAAAAACCATTAACACGCAGGATAACATTAAATTAAGATTAATTCAGTTGTTCTTATACTGAAGTGACATTTCTATTACCAACATGCTTTCCAATATAGATATCAGGGCTGATCCAGAGCGACTAGTAAATCGATGAAAAGAAAATCAAGCGGAATAGGGTGTATCATTTTCACAATATTGTGAAAAGGGGCGAATCGACCTGAAGTGTTTTACCTTCATTATTCTCAGCGATTTAAAAGCTAAAAAGGAACATGAAATTTCTCATTATTGGCAGTAAATTTCTGCGTGTTTTTTTTTCAATGATGGCACAATGTTTCACAGCGTATTAAAGATAATATGACAGTTTATTTAACGGACTATTATCACAATCCCACAGGGTGGTCAGCTATTCTGCTTACAAAATAGCTGGCCATTCGATCCAAACGGCGTCGGCAAAAAAAAAGGTGAATGGGGGTGGGTTAATGAGTTAAAACCCCACTCTTCTGATGCCCCCAAACATGCCAAAAGTGAATATAATTAAATTGATTATATAAGTAATTTATCATTTTGCTCAGTGACTGAGAAGGGAGAATTCAAATCCCTACGAGCCTGGTCCAAAAGTTGTTTTTTTTGTACAGCTATCATGTCCTAATTATACTAACTGCTCAAATGTACCATGAAGGCACTCGAGTGCTACACCTTTATCACAGGTGTTTGGATGTGTTGGTTTAATCATGTATAGATCAATAATAGCACCATACGATACCCAAATTCACAGTAGTAATGGTTAAAGTGTAACATATTTGAATAAATACGTTATTGGTTTTAGTATTCTTTCATAATACAAATATTGACACGCAAAATGGGTTGTTATACTGTTCAAGCATGTGTAGTCAATACAGTGAGCTCTCACTTGTAAATTCCACAATATTGTCACATGAATCAATCGTGTATCAATAACACCTGCATGGAAAACAATTTGCTATTAGATTATATTTTTTATTGACACCATTTACAAATTAGTATAGTTAAACACAAGCTTTTTCTGTTTGTTATTGATAACGGTTACATAAAGTTTGCATGTCAAATTGACAATTATCAAAGGTTTATACAAAGAAAGCTGTTTTACTTTAAGGCAGACTCACACCTTTGTGCTTTTAGCCTGCGCCGACCCAGCGTTTTTTTTTTAATTATAAATGCTCCCTGGACGCACAAAGACGCAGTTCATACGGTGGACTGACGCTCGTCGTACGCTCGTTGGGCGCATGCCGAACGTCAGTCCACCGTCTGATCTGCGTACGATGTTCGTCAAGGGAGCGTTTTTAATTTCCAAAAACGCTGGTCCAACGCAGGCTAAAAGCGCAAAGATGTGAGTAGGCCTTTACCCATTGACTATAGGGACCGGACAGTCCCTGCGCAAGGGCTATGGGAATTACAAAATTCAGTAGTCAATGGATTAAAAATATTTCAAAACTATTGGGGAGCAGCTGATTCACAAATAATTATAGTTCTAGAAAGGTGACTGAAATTGCCCTTGTATTGTAGCATTTAATACTGTGTCCTTTTCATTAACATATGAAAATGAATGAAACGCCTTAACTCTGGGACTATATTAATTGAATCTTTAAAACAGTAGAATTTGATTTGATTTATGCGTTTCCACTCTTGCACTATACCTCGATGATCATTCGTAATATCTGAGTGATCACTCCATTAAAACCCTTCTTGCTTCCGATTAAACGTTTTCACTCACTATCTTAGAGCGTTTTCTCCTTTTTTTTTAATTCCCTCCTTCTCCTCATTCGTTTTCTCCTCTTCCTTCTACTCCTCCTCCTCTGTCTCTACAAATCTTCTCATTCTACTTCACCACCGTGTTTTATATATTATATGTTCAGTATTGGCACGGATTGTTGAGACGAGAGAAGCCTTGTAGGTGTGCATTAATGCCAATTATTTTTATCAAAACGTCCCAAATTTTCGGGGGCAACCTGCCCTCTTCCTCAGGGGAAAACAAAACAAGTTCCAAAATAAATCAATAGCTTGATAATTTATTTATAGATAAATAACTTGTTTTGTTTTCCCCTGAGGAAGAGGGCAGGTTGCCCCCGAAAATAAAAATAATTGGCATTAATGCACACCTACAAGGCTTCTCTCGTCTCGTCTTTTATATATATTATACATATATATTCACTCTATATAAAAGTAAACTGCTCAGTCGAATTGAAAATATAAACGAAATTGAAATTTAAAAATCGGTGACAATCGCTATCTTGTAAAGTCAGTCGACAAATAATTATGAGCCAAATATGTCTTTAAAAACACGAATTGATTTAATTTGATTCAGAAAAGGGGCGTGATGAATATTCATGAAAAAGTTTCTTCACAAACTATTACGTCATAAAACATGCGTATTGGCTTTCAAAATGTTCACAGTGCGCATGACGTCATGGTACATGTGCAATTTTTATGTAAACAAACGTGAAACATTTTGGGCCGGGAAAAGTGACGAAAACGGGGCAACTTTTCAACTGATTTGGGGGGTTTTGTCCAAAAGTGGGCAAATAAATTCCAATCAACCCATGAATAGAATCCTAGGGATGCACTTGGGAAAAGGCTGTGGTAATAAAGGTAAGCACAATTTACATAAACTGCAAATTATATGAGTGAGTTTTTACTGCAAGGACGATCGTTGTACCCGCGACCTGCAGCCGCACTCTGAGCTACGAGCGGACTGTGAGTTGGCTATGCCGGCGAACTTCCCGCGAGCTGATGTTGCCGCTTCGCTGTACTCGAGCTGACTCAGCTCAGTGGGCTTTACGACGTTATGTGATGATCATTTCCATTTTGCATGGCCCGCCTGGCTATTTTTCAGGGCCGCTCTCTCATAGAGTCGAGACTAACTTATTTTGTATTGTATTGCCAAATTGATTATGGGCCCAAGAGGAAGATGGTCCAATCCATGGGGATAAGGAACGAAGGGATAAAAATATAAAATGTGAATATGGACTTGTCAGATGTTGACGATTGCACGTCATGCCTCATGGAGTTGGACAGATACAGATACAGATAACGTTAGAGAAGAAATTTTTTTTCCCTCATTGGGAAACACATCTTACATATATTATGCCCGTCATGGGTTCGATAACTATATATCAATAAGAAAAAACACCGAAGAGAGTGTATTATCCCATAATTCGAACAGTATTTGAAGATTTATAATCCATAACTAGAGTCTAGAGATAAACAGTTTACTAAGTTTCCAGGTGAAGCTAGATACTGACAAAAGTGACAGATATTTTAAGGGGTTTGGATAAATTATTCCAATGTTTAGTACCAGAAAAACGACAAATTGACAAAAAATGTCCACTTAGATATTTGTTTGCAAATGATGAATCGCAGGTTAATACATTTTTCCACTTTACCAATCTGAATTAACCTTTGACCTTTCAGATTATTCAGCCTAAGGTAAAGATGTCGGCGATAAGTGCTCGAGCACCGAGCTCGCTCTACAAGTCTGTTTTGGCGAGCGAGATGACGATGAACTCCCAACTGAGTGACCTCACTTTCAGTCTCAGGTGAGAAAATATTTTGATCTTCGTCTCTCAAAGAAATTTGTCGCATAATTTTGTGTGATCTAAACATTTAGATTGATGAAAAATAATAATGATGCACTACATTTATATAAAAGCGCTTAATTTGAAGTGTTTCCTGTGCGTATTACCCAGCTGTATAGCGTGGCTACCATATTTTTATGGGGCTCACTACATTAAAGGAATGTTTTCCTACCAGTACCCATTCACCTCCATTGGGTTGAGTGCAGTACAATGTGGATAAATTTCTAGCTGAAGTAAATTAATGTCATTGGTGGGATTCAAACCCACGACCCTTGGATTGAAAGGCGAGAGTCAGAACCACTACACCACCACACCTCTGAAACAACTCACACGTACAGATCCTCATCCGATCACGAACGAGCCGTCTATTTGCTTCTAACTCCTGAACTAATAATCCACATAATGTCGGATTAAGTTATTTTAGGTTAATTTTATGCGATTAAACAGTATACCTGTGTTCAAAATTCTATTTTTTTAACCCCTGATACCCTTTCATTCATGCCCTGATGTAATCCATGTCTAATAAGTCAATGATGAAATTCTCTCCTTTTCTTACATTTTGCGTTCCCCCTCCGCACACACAGCTACCCAATTGATATCAACAATGAGAAACTCCCAGGCCCTCTTCCTCCACTCCCTTCATGGATGTTGGACACGCCAATGTACAGCAAACTTCCAATGGTCCCCGCCCCCAAGGGGAAGATCGTGCTCTTTACGACGGGGCTGTGTAAAAAGGTATGAACATTTTTATTACTGTATGCTTGTAAGCTAAAACTTTTGCAGGGGTATTTATTTTCACAAATTTCCTATGACTATGAATTCATAAAGATTTTTACTTGCTAAAATGCCCACAGACTTACACAATAATCTTTCAAAACGTGAAAATAACAATCCGCCAATGCGCCAAATTTTATATAATGTGCTAAGATATCAGCTTTTACAGTAATCTTTATTATTTACAAATCTTTTCACCTCTGTGAATTGAAGATGTCAACATGACATTCCTAACAAACAGCATCCAACTCTTACCATTTCAAAAATAATAATTACCAATCTCTAGCTTCAGAATGACAAGTCTTGCATTTTAAAGAGTGACGATCACTTGATAGTTTTTTTTTGTAAAATTAGTCAATATTACTCATGTTTAAATCTTTATACGTAATATATATCTGGATGTATTGTATTTTTTAATTGGAACATTATGAAAGGTCAACAACTATAACGAGTTAAAAACATGAGTGCTCTTTGACTATCAAGAGTAGAGTAAGATTTGATTGATTCGATCACTCTGTATCTGATCTGACCTTATCTGATTATTATTTTATATTTCATTTTATTTTGACTTTGATTTTGATTTTATATGATATGATTTGATTTGATTCACTTTAATTTGATATGATTGCCCTCAGGAAGAACAGTACTGCGATTACTGATGAGGCTACCCTGTTGAAATAAAACGTAATTAAATAAATAAATAAATATGCAGCTTCACCAGACATCAGACAATCTTAATTTTGACCCTGTCACCGCCAGTCTCTGCTGTGAATACAAGAGTCTTCACGACCCCCATCTCAGTAAAACAAGAGGATATCTGTTGATCCAATTTGATTCAATCTAATTTAATTTGATTTGCAGCTTCACCAGACACCAGACAATCTTAATTTTGACCCCATAGATGCCGGTCTGTGCTGGGGATATAAGAAACTTCACAAGCTTCATTTCACCAAAAGAAGAGGATTCCTTTTTATTGATTTAATTGATCCAATTTGATTTGATTTGATTTGATTTGTAGCTTCACCGGACACCAGACAATCTTGATTTCGACCTCATCGCTGCCGGTCTGTGTTGCGAATACAAGAGTCTCCATGACCCCCATCTAACTAAAACAAGATGGTTTTGTTTGATTAATTAGATCTTATTTGACTTGATTTGATTTTTAGCTTCACCAGACTCCAGACGACCTTGACTTTGACCCCGTAGCTGCCGGTCTGTGCTGTGAGTACAAGAGTCTTCACGACCCACACCTCAAGAGCCATTATGCTAGACAAGTGACTTACGAACGACTTGTCAAATCTGGCCACATCACACCGGAAGGAATGGTAAGTTATTATTCTGCCTTAAATTATATTTTGTGGCAAAAGATAGTTTGTGACAGACAAGAGTTTTACATTAGGTCATATTTCTGTTAAAGAGAATTGTATATTCTGTAGAACTTTGAGTATGTCAAAACGTGACAAGTGTTTAACATCTGATTCACTTTCTGGATCCCAACCATTATGAATCTATACCTATAAGCGAGGTTATATTTGGTCACACGATTGATCTTAGACCAATCACAGAGCAGGATTTTATTAATGAATGGTATGATTTTCACTATTTCCCTCAGGTCAAATGTTCCTTGAAAGAGTTCAATGACTACCATCAGTATCTGAAGTCAGTCCGACTTGAGAAGATCACTCAACAGAGAAAGAAAGTGGTAAGTGTGAAAACGTGACAGAAGAAGATGGAGGTACACGGTGGTGAAAAATGAAATTGGTCCCCTGTCTTTCTAATCTTGCACATTGTAGAAGAAAACAGAGAGAGAGAGAGAGAGAGAGAGAGAGAGAGAGAGAGAGAGAGAGAGAAGAGAAATTTGGTTTTCCAGATCTCTGGCATTTATCATTCAAATTTATATGTAAGAGAGGAGAATCAGTGCGAAAGAGGGACCACATTCAACATCAAAAGCAGTGTAAGGATATTCTTATATTATGTTTGCTTCTTCTTATTTTCTTTTCCTTTGGTGTATAGGGATACATTATGTATTATATTCTTATCAGTTAGAAATGTGCTTCTAATATATGTTTTTAACACTATTTTGTGTGTGCATGTATACAATATATTGTTATTAATATATCATAAATTTTGCATACCTCGAAGGGGGTCGATCTAAATTAAGATCAGAGTTCGAAGTTTAAAGTTCATTACCTGTCCTAACCTTTTTCTCATGCCTTTTACCATCTACCCTATTTCTGCTCTCTGCCTCTTCACCATATTTTCCTCCTACTTTCTCTGCCCAACTCCATCTCCTCTGTATTTAATGTTCTCTCCCTCTTCTCCTTTCATCATCTTTCCTATTTACTCTCTTTATGGAATACCCCCTATTGTATAGATCCTTCTCTTCCATTTTCACCCCTTTTTGTCACTTTCCTCTTCTCTCTTCTTTTTGTCCTTTAAGATGATGTCAATGTTCCTTTGCCTTTAGTCATTTTTATACCTGTCCGTATGTGCTTTCTCAATGTTCTTCCCATTATATCCCCTTTCTGTTCTTCACGTTTCCTTTTCTCCTAATCTGTTTCCTCTACTCTCTTTCCATATATTTCTTTCTTCTACCTTATCTTTTTTCACTTCATTTTTCATTTTTCTCTTCCTGTCTTCTGTTCTTTCCTTCCATCTTCTTCACAATCACAAAGTTGTCTTATGAGCAAGAACGTATGAGCCGGAAACGTAGGCAGAGCATTCGTAAGGATGTTAGCGAAAGGGACAGGCTGATTAAAGAATCTCTTATCAAACAAAAGAAAGCAAGGGATAAAGAAAGGAAAAAGTAAGTTTACAATGAATTTGATACTTAAAAACCAGAGATAATTGATTTAGTCGGAGCATAAGAAATGTGTTGGTTTGATGGGTGATTTAGCACTCATGACACCCTGAATTGCCTTTAAAAATCGTCAAAGCCCAATGCTTTGTGGTAATTTTTTTGTTCAAAATTGCCCTTTTTATTAAAGTTTTATCAAAAGTGACAAGAAGGCCATTTGAGATACAATTTCCCTCTTGAAATGGTCTTCTTCAAAACTAGAAGATTCACCACAAATTCTATCAACAAATTTGCAAGGGGCTTTTACACGGCAAGATTTGACTGCAGTACTAACATTATGTTATATGGTTTTGGGGAAGTTTCTAAATCACAATTTGGCTAAAATTCTTACCCCAATTAGTCTGAAATTGTATTTTGTAATTGTACCACCCTTCTCTATTTTGTTTTTCAGATTGTCTCGCAAGCTGAAGACAGATTACCGGAAGACGATGATGCGTCTTGCTGAGCAGCGACGCAAGAAGACCACAATGCAACAGAGCAGACGCAAGGCTAGCGAGGAGAAACACCGCACAATTAGGAGTAATCTAGAAGCAGAGGTATGGATGAAGAAGATGGAGATGATGGTGTTGGTGGGGGTAAGGTTGATGATGATGGTGATGGTAGTGGTGGTGGTGTTGGTAGTGGTGTTGATGGTGGTCATGGTGGTGGTGGTGATGTTGATGGTGGTGATGATGGTGGTGATGGTGATGATGGTGGTGGTGTTGGTGGTGATGGTGATGATGGCGGTGGTGGTGGTGTTGGTGGTGATGGTGATGATGGTGGTGCTGGTGTTGGTGGTGATGGTGATGATGGTGGTGGTGGTGGTGGTGGTGGTGGTGGTGGTGGTGGTGGTGGTGATGATGATGATGATGATGATGATGATGGTAAGGATTGTGGTGATGGTGATGATGATGGTGAAGGTAATGGATGTGGTGATAGTGATGCTGATGGTGATGATGTTGGTGGTGGTGGTTGTCGTCATGGTGTTGGTGGTGATGATGGTGATGATGATGGCGGTGGTGGTGGTGGTGGTGATGATGATGATGATGATGATGATGATGATGATGATGATAAGGATTGTGGTGATGGTGATGATTGTGGTGGTGATGGTGGTGTTATGGTGATGAGGTTAAAGATATTGAATATCAATCATGGTGATGACGATGTACAAGATGATGATTATAAAGATGATAGTAATGACTGGGAGATCTCCTCACAGATTAATCAAAGCTGTAACGGAACAATGCGCAGTTGCGCCCTAAATGGGACGTGTACTTCCGATTGACTGACTGTTATGATTGAAATCAAAACCTACAAATTGTCATTGGATAACAACGGCAGAGCCATTTTATTCTTCCCAATTCCAGGAAGCAATCAAGAAGATGCTGATCAACTCCAAACGAAATGCAGCTTCAGAGCGACGGGCTGACCAGCTTAAAATCCAGAGAAAGAGGGAGAAAGAGGAAAAGGAAAGCAAGGTAGGGACGACTTAACACTGTGATGATAATGGTGGTCGTGATGGTGATGATGGTGATGGAGTTGATGATGATGGTGGTGGTGGTGCTGGTGGTGGTGGAGATGATGATGGTGGTGATGGTGGTGGTAATGGTGTTGGTGATGGTGGTGAGCATGATGATGATGATGATGATGATGATGATGATGATGATTATGATGATGATGATGATGATGATGATGATGATGATGATGATGATGATGATGATGACGGGCTGACCAGCTTAAAATCCAGAGAAAGAGGGAGAAGGAGGAAAAGGAAAGCAAGGTAGGGGCGACTTCACACATTATGTTTTTCAGTTCAATATCTTTTGATCCAGTGCTCTGAAAAATAGGAAAGATTCGAGCAGAAAGACAAATAAAATTTTACACAAAACCTGACCAGTGGTATTTTGTAACCATTGGCTGTTTGATAGTGATGCAGAGAATTTTCTAAACGAAAATAATCACTAAAATTGTCATGTATCCTTTAATTGTCAACATATTGAACATTTATAAATCACTGTTTTTCATGCAAATTGGCAACTTTTTATTCTTTTTAAGATGCTTTCTGGCAATAATGAGTAGCATTCTACTAAACTGAAAAGCTCTCTCAAAGACAATTTTAACATTTTAGCATTTTAATTGCCAATTTGAGAAAAAAAACAGGGATTGATTTTGCTCTAAATGATTCCAGTCCTGCATTTTTATGCCTCAACCACCGTAAGGTGGTGCCGGAGGCATTATGTTTTCGGGTTGTCCGTGCGTGCGTGCTGCGTCCGTCTGGACCTTGTTACCGCGATAAGATCAGAACCGCTAGACGGATTTAAACCAAACTTGGCTCAAGTATGTATGAGCATGTGAGGATGAACTGATTAGATTTTGGGTTCAATGGGTCAAAGGTCAAAGGTCACAGGGCCAAAAAAAAATTTAAAAATCACCAAAAATAGATTGTTACCACAATAAGTTCAGAACTGCAGTTCAGATTTTGACCAAATCTGGCTCAAGTATGTATGAGCATGTGAGGAGGCACTGATTAGATTTTGGGTCCAGTGGGTCAAAGGTCAAAGGTCACATGACCAAAAAACTTATAAAAAATCACCAAAAATAGCATGTTACTGCGATAAGTTCAGAACCGCTAGACGGATTTTTACCAAACTTGGCTCAAATATGTATAAGCATGTGAGGATGAACTTAGAAGTTTTTGTGTTCAATGGGTCAAAGGTCAAAGGTCACATGGCTAAAAACATGTAAAAAATCACCAAAAAACAGCTTGTAACCGCAATAATTTCAGAACTTCTATACAGATTTTAACCAAACATGTCTTAAGTATATAAGCATGTGAGGATGAACTGATAAGACTTTGGGTTCAGTGGATCAAAGGTCAAAGGTCACCATGTAGAAATACTTGAACCAATTTCTTTCAAACTTACAGTGTGCAGCTCAATTTTGTATAAGCATGTGAGGAAGAACTGATGAGATTTTGGGTTCACGGGGTCAAAGGTCGCAGTGCCCAAAATTTGTAAAATGTTTTTGATTTCTGATGGCATGGAACAAGCCGTACATATCTTTCTGATTGCCTGATGGCGGAGGCATAAATTTTGACCGTGCGCGGTCGAGGATTCATCTATTTTAACATTATCCTCTGTTTACCAAGTAGGAAATAATCCAGCTGTAAAACTCACTGTGACTATTGTGAACATGTATTTTTTAAACATTTCTGTTTTGCCTCTACCTTTATTTGAATCATTTCATCCCTTGCCAAAAGCCCTCAATCTTTTTTGAACAATTTTCAACATTCATCTATTGGGCAATATAGTAGCAATCAGGATGGATATGATCGATACTTATTTTTAGATTGCAATGAAAGAAATATATGAGATTACTTTTGCAACGTTTTCTATAAAAGAATTCATTAGGAACTGAAGGTTTGGTCTTATTTTTCACATTAAGTTTGAAATTTAAAAGCCAAAATTAAAAAAAAGAAAAAAAAAGGAAACAAATTTCTGACCAACTGACACTATCTAAAAAAAAAAGTGATTCTTTGGTAAGCAAACATTCTTAATTTTTTCTTTTTGTCCATAGTTTGTGATATGCCCTAAAGAGAAGAATGATCCATTCATCATTTTAAAATATTCTGTTTTTCTTCAGCTTGAAGACCAGTGGGAACGAAGAGAGCTTTCGCGAGCAGAACGGATGACTCGGGAATCAACCATCGTAGCCGAGAAGAAGGAAGATATGCGTGAAAAAGTTCAGATAAGAGAGACTAAAGTGGCAAAACATCGGGAGAAACAGCAGGGTAATAATGATATTATTTCTTGTATAACGATGTTATTACCTGGATCAAAGGATATATATCAATAACAACTGCATATAGGGGGTGTTGTTCAAAAGTTGCAATTGATCACAAATCAACCGCAAATCAGCTGCAAATTGTAACAAGCATTTTTATTCGCGCATGATAATTGATATGTGCTTCTTACAAGACGCCCATGAAACAATGATTCTGATCAGCACGTTCTGATCAACTGCAATTTTTGATGGGGTCATAGTGTGTTAGCTTAGATCTCTGGGGAGCTTTCTTAATGTAGGCATATTGTAGTGGCAATGAGAATGTTCATATTCTACCAGCTACCCACTTAGACACCTGGGTTGAGTGCAGCGCAGTGTGGATAAACTTCTTGCTGAAGGAAATTAATACCATTGATGAGATTTGAACTGCCGACCCTCTAGTTGAGAGGCGAGTATCAGAACCACTACACCATAACACTTCCATGTAATTCTCTTTCCAACTTCAATTGCTATTATTGTCGAGAATTTGAGATGAAATTTAGCTGATTTTGTGGGTGCAATGTTCATTATTTAATACCTTTGGCCAAAATCAGTAATCACCTGAATTTTGTAAGTTCATCAGTCCTGTATGTTTCAAGAGATATATGGTTCTTATAATTCTGCAGCAACAAGTCAATGGTTTAAGTCTTTTCCGCAATGCATCATGCACAGATACCATTAAGCCACAATGCTTAATTATCATATTCTTCAATCAACTAAAGATTGCTTCATATGACTTTTTCTTGCAGATGCTCTCTCACGTCGCCAAGAGGAGCGCCAAAAGACTGCGCTAGATCGGGAAATTTTCATCGCCAAACAACTAGACCAAAAACTTGATTCCCTTTATCGCAAATACTCTGCTGGACCAAAACGTAAGTTTGTTCTTCAGCTGTTTTTAACGAAAATGTACCACAAATTGCATCATTAAACATTTTTTCAGTAGATTCTCTGTTTCGTATATACCCTGCTTGACCTAAACATAATTTTCTTCCTTTGCTAGCTCTTTTAAACCAAACTTTATTACAGTTTATATTTTCCTGAATTTTCAGGAATAATTTCACATTTTGATTCAGCAATATTCTGGAACATTAATTCATAAGTATTCATGAATCACAATTTGTATTTTTCTTGGGTTTGTCTGTGTCTGTCTGTTATCGTCTAATCTGCCGGTCAATGTTATCCATTCTCTTATAATTTCAATGAAAGTTTCTTGAATATATGTGATTAATATTAAGAAATATTTATGAATATCCACTGAGGAATTCTTTATGTGGCTGGGACAGTATAGAATGAGACCCTAACCAGTCTCTTCCCCCACTCCAATACGAAAAATCTTTGTACATGACCAAAGTCTCCAGGGCCCGAATTCTGAAAACTGTGTTATCTCCTATGTTAGCTAACATATGTTAATTGTCATAACAATCAAAATTACAACGCGCCATTGGTTAATATTTGCGCACTGTTGACTGAGCTTGCGCGAAGGTGGGTGGGACTTTTGCGCACCCACCAATGAGAGCGTGCAATTAGGCGTTGTTATGGCAGTTAACACAGTTTTTCTTAACACATAAGATAACACAGTTTTCAGAATACGGGCCCCGATCTATTGTGCATAAACTATTTTCTTAAACATCCAGTGATACTAATTGTCAGTTGTCATTCAGTAGCATTCAGTAGCATTGTACAATGGATTAGCATGTTCAAGCCTGTATTGATTTCTTTCTTCTCTCATTGATGCACAGGGATCTTTAGTGTAAGGATTTGATTTTTCTGTGATTTGGCCCCTACTTTATATCCAAAGCATTGTTTGTAGATAAATTATTCACTGAACATTTTAATGGCTATTTCCTGAATATTCTACACTATATGACTTCAAGTTGCTCAAATTCCAGCATAAATACCACCAATAATCATAATGTGAATTGAGATAACAATAATCAATGGCTTATGATTATGATTAAGGACTTTATTACATCAAGAAAAATATTCCAGGTTGCTACAAGAATTTTTTCCACCAGTTGCCCCGGGCATGTGGGCAAGTGGGTTTGTAGCGCCCTGTATTCAGAAATATATGGGTACCATTTTCCTCACAGGTGGAAGAAGACGCTTTCCACCAATCAACCCTAAGCTCTCAACCAACATGACGACTTGGAAGATCGATAAGCAAGAGAGCGAGCTGAAGCAAGAGACTAGCACCGAGGCAGGGAGCTCAGATAGACTACCTCCTATCATTTCCTCAGGTATGCTAATATATCACCAAGAATCTTATTCCTTACTTTTTTTCTATCCTTTTTGCCTCTTAACCCTATCTGGTCTTCACTATTTTGAAAATGCATAGCTATTTTTATGCCAAATATTGCCTCGTACACATTGTTGACTTTTGATTGTATTTCTTCCATGCTCCTAAGAGGGGCCGTTTCAAGAAATAAAATATCATTGTCATTGTCATTGTCATTGGCGGAGGGATGATCTTGTTTGGGACATACCCCCCCCCCCCCCGATCTTGGCCATCGATTGCAAGATTGCGCCAATTTTTGTTCAACCCTGCGTAATTCGGGAACCATGTTAAGCAAGAAGTCTCAAAAGTTGTGCAAGACTGGAAAGAAAAAGCCATCATTATTATTATGATTATTATCATCATCATCATCATCATCATTGTCATCATCGTCATCATGATCATCGTCATCATCATATCGTCATCATCATCCTCATCGTCATCATTATTATCGTCATCATTATATCGTCGTCATCACTCATCATCATCATCATCATCATCATCATCATTATCATCATCACCCATCATCATCGTCGTCATCGTCATCATCGTCATCATAATCAACATCATCATCATTATGATCATCATAAACATTATCATCATCATCATCATCAATATCATCATCATCATCATCGTCATCATATCATCATCATCACCCGTCATCATCGTCGTCATCATCGTCGTCATCATCATCCTCATCGTCATCATTATTATCGTCATCATTATATCGTCGTCATCACTCATCATCATCATCATCATCATCATCATCATTATCATCATCACCCATCATCATCGTCGTCATCGTCATCATCGTCATCATAATCAACATCATCATCATTATGATCATCATAAACATTATCATCATCATCATCATCAATATCATCATCATCATCATCGTCATCATATCATCATCATCACCCGTCATCATCGTCGTCATCATCGTCGTCATCATCACCACCACCACCACCACCACAACCACCACCACCACCACCACCGACACCACCACCACCACTACCATCACCACCACCACCATCATCATCATCATCATCATTTTTATTGATTCTTCCGCAGATGAATCGTCCAGTACATCCATCGACAAGAAGCGTAGTGGGCCGCCCTCATTGATCATTTATGAGACATCTTCTCTGCCATCGGTCAAGTCATCAGGTACGTTGTTTTACTTGTTTTATTCACTGCATACTATCTTTATGTATAATATGTGTCTGTTTGGATTTTCTGAGAGAGTCAATTTTGGTCTTTGGGTTTATAGGTTGACTTTAGATTGTTATCCCATTATAATTTTATGTATTGATTTTATGAATGATTTTTATATTTATCTTCACAACAAGATATAAAGATGATTTCTTATGATAAAAAGACTCATGATGAAGATGAATATTTGTAAATTTTGAACTACCTTGTTTTTCTTTTCAATTGCTATTACATGCAGAGTTCTCCAAAGAATTTGTCACAATTATGGAGGAGAATGAACCACAGAGTGAAGGTAATTTTTCATCAGTATTTGTTTTATTTATCTATTTATTTTTGCCAATTTTGTACACCATTATAGACCGTTTTAAGGTAAATCTACATGTGTTTAAACATACAGATTAGTTTTTGTAGAGATGGTACTTCAGATATATAATTTCTTTGGAAGCTGCAGTAAAGTGTTCACATAATAAAGTTTTTGATAGCAAATTAGAGTATGTTGAAAGTTTGTTTGAGTAAAATCTTCAGTAATATCGGTTGGGAGATGTTAATTAGGTGAATTAATAAATCCTCACTCTGAATTTTCAACGATGGACTATGATTTCTTTTTAGTGGTGTCGACAGGAGATGCCCCAGCGTCCATCCCAGAAGTCTTGGATTCCTTTACTCGGGTTGCTAGGCAACTAGATATGTAACTTACTGTAAAAGCCAATATTTTAATGAACATAGATTTCAGCTGATTCACTGAATTTCATACATATTCACATATTTATGGGTTGTTTTTTTCACGTTCTGAAAAGATAATGTCTACTAGTACATGGACATTATAACGAGTGAAAATTTTAGCAAATAAATGAAATTTGTGAAAAATAAAACTCAAGCAAAAATTTCAGCGTATATAGACTATACTTTTTCAAAACTATTTTTGGGGTTTTAACACTGGACTATGATTTTCTTTTTAGTTGTATCAACGGGAGATGCTCCAGCTTCTATCCCAGAAGTCTTGGACTCCTTCACCCGGGTTGCTAGGCAACTAGTCTCCGCGGTCTTCCAGGATTTGAAAGCTGACGATGAGTTTCAGGACGTCGAATGGGAAGCGGGCAATGATGGGACGTGGTTTGAGTCAGGCCACGGTTCAGAAAGGTTATTATTTCTTTAAGCAATTTTCTGTCCTTTAAACATGTATGTCCCAAAAAAATAAAGACATTGTCACACATTGAAATTTTGTTATATAAATTTTTTAATCAAATCAAGCTGCTTGACCTATGTTACTACATATATTTTGATGAAAAAAAACCAAAGAACGCAAATAAGAAGGAAATCATTCAGGCACTCTCAAGATATCTATGAAAATTGAATAAAGCGTTCCCTGCTGCTTTATTACTGCACAGTGTGTATATATGTATATGTAGGTAAGTTTTTTTTAGTAGAAGGAGAGAAGTGAACCATATTTAATACTGTGTTACTCTCTATCTTTAAAAATGCAAAATTTTTCAATTTTATGATTATTATAGTAAACAACTAAATATCAATAATTGTAACACCTTTTTCTGACTTTCTTTTGCAGGTCTGGCAGCCCTGATGTGTATATTGATGTAAGTAACTGCAAATTAACCTGTTCTTAATGATCATTTGGGATATTCTGTAAATATGTTGGCCAGTTACTGCCCTTTTTGCTAACTTTTGATTTTAATATAGATAGTGTATACTCTAATTCGTTTCAAATTGAGAGGGAACCTCTTCTTATTATATTATTGTTAGAATGATCCTAAATCAATCTGTTTCGCTTAAAGTTTATATGTGTAATGAATCTGTAGTGAGCTATGATTAATCATTGATCATCCTTATCCCAATACAAAACTGTTGAAATTTGGAAATAAGAGATATAATAATTGTTTATTGTCTATTTAGGAAATTCTGTATATATGGGTAAACAGAAGAATATAAAACAGTTGGAATTGAGTCGGTTGTTATGATATAATTTGAGAAGGTTCATAATGAGAAGGAAAGAAAAGAGAAAAAAAATTGTGCTTGTCAAAAAAAAATGCTACAAAGTTGTTTGTTGTCAAGTTCATTCATAGTTGTTGTTATCATTTTTACATTTATTATTATAAAAAATAAGCCAACATAAAACCGGTGAGAACCCATGCATACGGGACGCTATAGGGTAGCGACCCTAAGATTTTATCTAGCAAATGTAGTATCTTATTGTTGAACCTTTGAATAGTTAATGGGTTTGAAGATTTCTTATATATTAATTATTTTTTATAGGCAGAAGAAGTGAGCCCTCATGCGAGTCTGATGGTAGCTAACGCCCTGAAGAACGTCATGGCAGAGCTGGGAGAAGCAGTTTCATCTCAAGCTTCGGTTAGTCCAAAATAGAACAGACTTCCCAATCTAGAAGATTTTGAAGGCTGTAATTAGAATATGAATAATTATAAGACACCGATTAATATTCTCGTCATTAGATTGGTTGATTGACATTGATCATTCGGTCTATTTAATGATTACATCATCACTTGTGCAACTTTGCAAATTGTAACGCCCATTTTCATTTGGACACGGTAAGTATATTTAACAAGATGCGCATGAAACAATGATTTTTGATTGGCACGTTCCGATCAACTGCAACTTGCAGTTGATCGATTGCAACTTTTGAAAAACACCACCTTAAGAGAGTTAAAATTGGCCTTTATAAACAATCTATGCAACATAATGCCAGGCAAACTTGTCTACAGTGACCTCCCAAGGGAGAAAAAGGGAATTTTGCCTCTTTACATCTTGTGTACCTCTGTACAAACAGAACAAATGGCCACTTTAGACAGGTGACTGCTACATGTATAGGCAGGTTATGCAGCATACACATTTAAACCTTTCTTAAAATGTCTACCAAAGGGGAATATGAAGAGGGGTAAATTCCATACATGTAGGTGACCTTAATCGAAGCAGTTAAAGTGGCCACTGTAGACAGATTACCACTCTAGGCAGGTTCATACAGTCAAACCTGTCTATAGTGACTTTACAAGGAAAAAAATGAATTTTGCCTCTTTACATATATGGGGCCTTGATAGAAACAGAACAAATGGCCACTGTTGACAGGTGACTGCTTTAGGCAGGTTATGCAGCACACACAACCAAACATTTCTAAAGTGTCTACCTAAGGGGAATAGGATGAGGAGCAAATTCCGTATTATGTACAGTAGATGGCCTTAATCGAAGCAGGAAAAGTGGCCACTGTTGGCAGATGGCCACTATAGGCAGGTTCATACAGTCAAACCTGTCAATAGTGACTTTACAAGGGAAAAAAAGAAATGTTGCCTCTGTACATGTAGGGAGCCTCTATAGAAACTGAACAATTGGCCACTCTAGACAGGTTAAACATCATATACATACAAACCTGCCTATAGTGACCACCCCAGGGGATCTGAAAAAAATATCCTCTACAGATCTGTAAAACCTGTCTACAGAAAGAAGGGACAAATTGCCAGGAAGTCATTATATCGCATATTGTGAGATAATTAATACTTTCATATCTACTACAGATAAGGATTCAAATTGATACATGTTTTATCACTAGTTTTGTGGCATGATTCTCTTAAATTTTCACTCATTATACTGCCCATAGACTTGTAGACAATGATGTTTCAAAATTATGAAAATATTAAACATATTGCAAAAATTCTGTGAATTCTCTGAAATTTATGTACGTTAAAATTTTGCTTGCTATGTGAGCTGGCCCTTATGACCTATCAGGATTCAAACCTGTCTATAGTGGCCATCCTAGGGAAACAGGAGCAGTGGTAGGTGCAGACATATGACCTTTATAGACAGTTAATACAATGCATACAGTCAAACCTGCCTACAGTGGCCAACCCAGGGTGACAGATTAAAAAATGATTTGTATCAATGCTTAATTGTTTGATGTTTTTGTAAAACTCTCTAATCAGAACTGTAAGACTCTGTTTTATTATTTAGACAGGTTTTCAGTAATATGATTCAAAATACAAAACATTTATCCTTCATGTATGTTTGTCAAATTTCCCTTAGTCAATCAGATTTTTGTGGTCCCAAGAAATTTGAATCTGGCAGAGTTACCTGTTTGTTGTAATTTATTATATTTACTGGTATGAAAACAAGACATTGATTAGTAGCACGTATGTTACATTAATTATTGTTGTTGCTGAAAAGAATGTAAATTATTGATAATTTATGTGAGTTTTCATTGTCCCTGCATCTTTGAAGGTCATAACAGTTGAGGAACGTGCCCAGTCCATTGTGTCAAGTGTGATAGAGGGCGCTCTTCAGATTGTTCAGCCCTCAAGCGATCTTCAACTTCACGATAAACAGGTAACTACTTGTATTCAAGAATATACCTATAGATGTATCATTGGTATACTTTGCAAAAAAAATGAGCATTCACTTTCAGACATTTGCATAGTTTCTGTATGACATTGTAAGTTTCTTGAAATAGCCCAAATGAAATTGCTTTGCCTCTTATTAAACATATTGTAATAATTGTCCCACATCGATCCACTACATTTCCTGAAAAGTGAACACATAGTAAAGTGACACAATTACAAAGTTATCCCTAACTTAAGAGTAGTAAATTTAAAATTTGTGTGGCATCTTAAATGGTGTCTTAATCAATGATGTGATATTGAAATGTACATTATTATACATGGTTATGAAATAACTGATATTGACTTTCGTTTTGAAGAAAAATCCTAAATTTCATTTGAACATACAACATGACGAAAATAAATTTCCATTCGAGATTCTCCAATTTTACATTATTCATTGTCAAATCAGTTGATTAAAAAAAATATTTCGTTGCCCTCCACCGACCGAACGTCTGAAAATGGTTTGACCCTACCTTTTTTTTTTATTCTCCTTTTAGTGAAATTGAAAAATCATTGTAAATTTATATATAAACATGTGAAATGAAGTCTAGAAAATTATTTTATGATTTTCTCTGGCTTTTCTCTCCCTAATAAGTCTCATTTTCATCATGAATTATGTGAATTGTGCTCAACAGTTTTAAAGAATCAGTAGGAATAAAACTTTTATCGACCAAAATTAAATTGGAGGACACCCAAACAATTTTTAAGGGAGTCTAATTGTACGATTTCCTCACCAGCGAACCTCATCAACGCATCGAGCCGGGATCATTGTCTCGTCGGCCATTGAGCGTGCCATCACCCATCAGTTATACACACCTCTCACACCTGAGAGAGAAATAGGATTATTCTAGGCATATTTAACATTTGTACATAATCAAAAATGGTGTCGTCATCGATGATCTGTACTCCAGATCTATTTGTATGCAAGTCAATATCTGTACAATTTGGTTCATTCACCAGCGTACTTCGTCAACGCACCGAGCTGGGATCATTGTCTCTTCGGCCATAGAGCGTGCCATCGACCATCTCCAGTCAGAGGAGGCGGTCAAAGTTCAAACGTCATACCAGGTCGATGAGAGGTTAGATGGTGGGAGCGTGAATACGGCGACATTGTCATCGATCATCCATATTTTTGAGGTATTTTCACTCTGTCTCTCCTCCAGAAACACTTCCACATCAAAAAGATCCTGATAAATTTTTCCTAAACGATCCTTTATTTTTTCTTTTAGACATCGTTCCAATGATAATTTGCCTAAAAATTGTATTTAACATTGCTCGCAAATCTTTCTTCAGAAATATTTCATGTGTTATGCTTCAATTTTTATGGACTGTTTAAAGGCGGGGCGACATGACCTTCAGAGGGTGTGGCCTGGACGCTGCCATTTTTATTTCGAAGATTGGCGAACAGAAAAATTGCAGCATTTTTAACCTGGAATAGCGAGCGAGCAAGTTATATTTCGCTAGCTAACAGCTCGGCAATCGACAATTGCATGCTTATGCGTTTCGCACATTTTTAGAAAAATTGAAGCTAAAGTGGGAAGGAATCAAAGTTACACGCAACGACAACTCGAATCGGATATTCGTACGAAGTGTTCCGAGTGTCTTGAGCTTGGCAAGGTGCGTAAGCAAGGAAATTTTTAAATATCATTGTCGCCAATACGCAACACGCCGTCCGTTCGCGCTCATAACCGGAAGTCATGTCGATCATGACGGACTGACTTTAATGACCTCAATTGGCAAAGTCTCTGAACAGTCATGGTTTAACACTAATGTGATATCTCTCTTGACTTTCAAGCACATCGTCCGATTTTTCTCAAGATTTTTCAGTTTTTTCATCCGATTTTTCTTAATTCCAGGGGCTAGTTGCCCTTTCAAAATAAACGAACTGCACATGTTTCTGAATGTAGTGGATACCTTTCTTTATATTGAAACCTTCATGTACTAATGAAACTCAAATTGATATTCAGATCTAATTTATATTTCTAATAATATAATACACTTGTATATATTTTTTCTGTAGTATTTGATAAACAGTATACAAGGTTAATTTCCAGTTTCTCAATTCAATTACCTCAACCCTTATAATAGGTGGAGGCAGATTCCATCCCATCCATTACGCACACCCATGCCTCGAGCGAGAGCGAAAGCGAAAACGAGGACGAGTCCGACGCCGTCATCGGTATCGTGGAGAACCCTATCCTCATGGACGAAATCATCCACACCGGCGGACCGTCAGGCGATATGGAAGTCGACGAGGGGCTGCACGTTGTCATGCACCATGCGGAGGATGGACATTTGGTCGTAGATGGCGCTGTTTTGACCGCGGAGCACGAGACGCAGACAATCACGGAGAGGATTCTATCAGATATAACTTTGGAGAGAGTGTCTGGAAGTCTTTCTGGGGTGAGTGACTTTCATAATTGCAGCTAATTATTATACCACGCTTTCCGTAAGGCTCAAAACGCTAGAACCGAGACTCGCAAAAGTAGATTATTTTTATACCAGGTTTAAACCTTAGGGTGATTGAATTTTAAGCATTAATAATAATAATAATAATAATAAAGAACGTTTTTTATATAGCGCTTATCACTCGCACAGGGAAAGTCCCTAAGCGCTTAGAAAGAAGGATAAATAGAGATATAGAAATACTAATATTTTCGCCCGATACATGGATGATGGAATAAGTTAATAAGGTAATAAGAACAAGGAAAATGGTAGTTAACATGGTTGATTAATTTCCAAATTGGTGCTTTTATTCAACCATATCTAAATATGTGCACTATGTAATTCAAGCACACGTCATGGTTTTAACCAGGTTTAGACCATTGACTAAAAAGCAAACCACCTGTTTAAATTCTTGCCTTGGCTATTATTACCCTTCATAAGTTTGACATTCTTTGTATGTGTTTTTGTTTGTTTATCTTGCCTCTTTTAAATTTATTATAGGCATGTACACAGGCTGCTAAAATTATTTGGTTTCCAATAAGTCGTAATCTGGACTTTGTTTGAAATTCTCTTACAGGATTCCAGTAACCGTAGTGGGCTAGCCCGCAAGGCCCCAGCCCCATTTATCTTTTCCTCCTCCTCCTCTGGCGACCATGAAGAAGAAGTCATCCCCAAAGACCACTCCTCCATAGTTTTAATTCCTTCAGACATGACAAAACTAGGGCGATGCTTTACCAAGTTACAAAAGACTTAAAGAATGACTGGTATCAGTTCTTGTGCTGAATACTCAAAAGTTAATCATAAGCCCAAGAACTTATACCAGTCGTTCTTAAAGTCATTCTTAAAGTCTTACTTATCTTGGTGAAACACTGTCCTGATGAATTCATCAGTTCTTGTGCTGAATACTCGTAAGCTTATCAGTAATAAGCACAAGAACTGATACAATTAATTTTTAAATCTTTCTTATCTTGGTGAAACACTGCCCTGATGAATTCATTAGTTCTTGTGCTGAATACTCGTAAGATTATCAATCATAAGCACAAGAACTGATACCAGTAATTTTTAAATCTTTCTTATCTTGATGAAACACAGCCCTGTACTTTGTTTGAACTTTTCTCATAGGTTTTGAATAACCGCAGTGGGCTAACCCACAAGGCGCCAGCACCATCTATTTCCTCCTCTTCATCCAGTGACCACGAAGAAGAACTCATCCCCGAAGACCACTCCTCCATAGTTTTAATTCCTTCAGACATGACAAAACTAGGGCGATGTTTCACCAAGTTAAGAAAGACTTTAAGAATGACTGGTATCAGTTATTTTACCGAATACTCATAAATTAATCATAAGCCCAAGAACTTATACCAGTCGTTCTTAAGGTTATTCTTAAAGTCTTTTGTATCTTGGTGAAACACAGCCCTGATGAATTCATCAGTTCTTATGCTGAATACTCGTAAGCTTATCAATCATAAGCACAAGAACTGATACCAGTGATTTTTAAATCTTTCTTATCTTGATGAAACACAGCACTGTACTTTGTTAGAACTTTTCTTACAGGTTTTCTAGTAACAGCAGTGGCCTAGCCCGCGAGGCCCCTGCCCCATCCATCTCTTCCTCCTCATCTGGCGACGACAAAGAAGAACTCGTTCCTGTGACGACCACTCCTCCATCGTTAAGATTTGATTCCTTCAGACATAATGTAATTAGGGCGATGTTTCACCAAGTTAAGAAAGACTTAAAGAATGACTGGTATCAGTTCTTGTGCTGAATACTCATAAGTTAGTCATAAGCCCAAGAACTGATACCCGTTGTTCTGAAGGTTATTCTGAAAGTCTTTCGCATCTTGGTAAAACACTGCCCTGATTAAATCATCAGTTCTCGTGCTGAATACTCGTAAGCTTATCAATCATAAGCACAAGAACTGATACCATTAATTTTTTAAATCTTTCTTATCTTGATGAAACACCAAACTTTTCTAACAGGTTTCCAGTAACCGCAGTGGCCTAGCCCGCGAAGCCCCTGCCCCATCCATCTCGTCCTCCTCATCCAGCGACGACGAAGAAGAACTCATCCNCCTCATCAACCAACGCACCTCAAACGAGAGGCTGTTGCCACGGCGACCGTCGCTGGAGAAGGAGAATCGCATGGAGCGACTATCGACAGAGAGCGTCTCGAGCCGAACTTCTGGCCAGGAGAAAGCAGCCAAGAAGAAATCTAGCAGCACGCAACCAAAGAAAGGTAATGCCATCAGATTTCTAATTTGAAGGAAAGAATGTGATTTTCTCATATCATTATAGCTCATCAATGCAGCGTAAACACTGGATTAAGGGCAATTAGCCCCCTTAATGTTAAGTGTATTACGTGGGCTACTATTGAATTATTAAAATATTGAATTATTGACTATTTTGAGAGACTTTCAAAGCCACTTCAAAAGAGTTTTCTTATTTCTGCTTGATAATTGTAGTACACAGTCCTATGTGAAACATGATTTCTTTCCTTTTTGTTTCACCAAATTATTTATTTTTCCATTTTTTGGGGTTGAGGGGTTTGCTTCTATCATTTTTCATTACAAATTGGTCCATATATCATTACCTTTTATTAGAAATGTTTCTTGTACCAAGTTCTAGCCTAACATACAATCTTTTTAATACTGCTTTACGCAATTATTCCCAGTTTTGAAGATTATCCATTAAGTTCTCACCACTGATCTGAATGTCAAATTGGTCCATATATCAGTACCTTTTAAAAATGTTCACTTATTTCATATCACAAAACCCAAATTTGCAATATCATTTTCCACTGCCATTGCTACAGATCTGGTACGCCATTTTCTATTCTTTATTGCATTTCTACTTAAATATGTGTATTTTT
>BQKZ01002991.1:15496-29027 GCA_036244855.1 Temnopleurus reevesii | reverse complement strand
ACAGGTGTCTGCCCAATCCGTCGATGCCTCACCTAATCTCGCCGGAAGCAAAGATGACGGAGCAACGAACAGCAGCTCTGGGGAGGAGGACTCCTCTCGCAAACAAGCCAGCCGAAAATCGCAGATGATAACACGCTCCTCAAGCCTGATCAGCGGCGTCATGTCGAGGCTGAGTCACGTCTTCTCGGGAACTCGTAAGAAGTCCAGCGCGAGCGTGCCGTCTCATGAGAGCTCTTCTGAACCAGCGAGCAGGCAGTCTTCAAAGAAGAGCGTGGAGGGTGGAGCTCAATCAGAGGGGGCGCAGGTGCAGGATGGAACGCCAAGTGGTAAGTTTGTTATGACGTCAGATTTTTGTCTCACTGAGAGTTTCTGAGAGAGAGAGAGAGAGAGAGAGAGAGAGAGATATTACGGGCATTCGCTCTATGGCGAGTTGCTGCATCCCTGACATCAATGTTCAAGCATCGATGTCAGGATCATGGTAATTTGTTATGTGCACACAGATTTCTGGTGATAGTGATCGCTTTATCTGGAAATATCCCGCCAACCGTAGTACAAACGGCCAGATGATTTGAACGCCAATGTAATCAATCCCGCAATGTACTTGTGTGCAGTGATTGTTTTGACATAGGGAATGTTTTGTTTACTTCTTGGTATTCTAAGAAGTATTTCAAAATACAATTTTGCTTTATTTGTCATACATTTTGTTTTTGCATTAAATGAGCATTAATGCTAAACAACTAAGAGCTAAGACGCATCATATTCACCCTAGACACCACAACCTTTCAAATGTTAAACAATCCTCATTAATTAATTTTATTGTTAATATCCCTCCTCCAATTCGTAGATGATGATGCAACTTTAACCGCTAGCAATGGTTTGACCGTTAGCAATGTCCATCATGGTGGTAGCGTCAACTTTACCACAATGACCTTCGACCCACCAGAGAAAAAAGTCAGTATCTATGCGTCGCATCGACCTCAAACACCACTACCTACATCAAACCTTAACCAACCAATCACTAGTTAATTTTATCATTGATAGACTCTCATGATAAGATGATATTCTCTTTATCTAATTTGTAGATGAGGACGCAATGTTGAGTATGAGCAATGTTCATCACGGCGGTAGCGTCCGCTTTACCACAATGATGGTCGACCCTCCAGTGAAGAAAGTCAGCATCTACGCATCGCATCGACCTCAAACACTTCTACCAATCTCACACCTTAACCAACCCCTCATTAATTCATTTCATCATTTGTATTCTTTCTCTAACTCGTAGATGATGATGCAGGTTTAACCGTTAGCAATGTTCATCACGGTGGTAGCGTCCACTTCACGACGATGACCATCGACCCTCCGGAGAAAAAAGTCAGCATCTACGCATCCCATCGACCTCAGACGCCGCTACCTCATTTGCACCTTGATGAATCCCTCAATGACGTTGATGATGATGAAAACGAGATGGTCATCGAAGCCAATGATGATGAGAACCCTATGATTGCCATAGAAGGCCCGAGTTGCGATGTCATGGAAACGGGGGATATTGGTGAGTTTTGTATTTTGCAAGGAGGAGTAGGAATTTTAAGATCAATGATCATCTCAACAGGTATAATGGTTGGGTGCTTTTGCAAACATTTCTCTCTAATGATTACCTTTTTGTTGTTGCAAGGGCTGAAATGATCTATTTCCGGGTTTTCGCATTCACAACGCGGACGTTATTGAGGCCGTTAACTGAAAAGAATTAGCCAGCCATGACCGTTCTTCTATTGTTCTAACGGCCTTGATAGCGTCCGCGTTGTAAATCCTAAAGCCCGGTATTGAAGTACTCAAGGAATTGAATTTACTTTTATTTGGAGTGAGTAACTCTCTCTTTAAAATTTTCTCACCTGCCACTTGTGTTTCTACCATGACGCAGATAATTTGCCATTTGGTCTGTAACCCTCGTCATAATGGGATTAAAATTGTAATCAGGGCACATTTTATCTCATATGAAATTAATACTACAACAATCGTTATGATTTGTTGTTGACTGTAAACTTGAAATGAAGATATTTATAGATGCAATTTATATAGTGCACGTATCCACTCTGCTAAGTGCTCAAGGCGCTTTACATTATTATTACCCTGGCTTTAGCCCGGCAGCCATCCGCGGCGCACTTGGCATTTCAAGGAATAAATATTCCTGCCAGGTACCCATTCACCTCACCTGGGTTGAGTACAGCACAATGTCGATGAATTTCTTGCTGAAGGAAATTGACGACATGAGTATAGGATTCGAACCTACGACCCTCTCGTTGAAAGGCGAGAGTCACGACCACTACACCACGGATTGTAACAAAACCCTTTTCTGATTCATAAATTCGTAGCATCGATTAATATCTATATACTACTCTTACTCCTTTGACATCTACTTCAGATGAGGCTGTCAATCTTGGTGAAGAGGCTCCACCCACTGATGAAACTTCTTCTGTCGAAGCTCCACCCACAACTGAGGCCACTCCCACTGATGAGGCTCCACCCACAACTGAGGCCACTCCCACTGATGAGGCTCCACCCACAACTGGGGCCCCTCCTTCTGACGAGGTGCAACATTCTACCGAAACTGCTTCCCCTGATGAGGCCTCGTCTACAACTGAGGCCACCCCCACTGGTGAGGTTCCACCCACAACAGAGGCTCTTTCTGCTGATAATGCTCCACCCACTGCAGAGGCCCCTCCTACTGCAGAGGCCTCACCTCCATCAGAAGTCCCTCCCACTAATGATGCTCAAGCCATTGACGAGGCAGACCTTGATCAATCTGCTGAGAAGCTGAACACCACAGAGAGCAAAGAATCTACCAACCCGCAGACTCCGCCCGAAATCAGCGTCCAAGTCGAGAACGACAGCAACAACGCCAACACCGACAACGCTAGCAAGCCTCCAAGCCGCCTACCCTCAATCCGCACCAGCCAGCTGCAGTCCTCTCCAGCACCCAGCCAGCGAGGATCCGCCGCCAGCCAGGCTCCAGAAGGAGCCGGGAGCCGCACCTCCCAGGGTAGCCAGCGACTCTGCCCTCCTCCTGTCAGGTCGCCTTCCGACCGCAGCCTTTCGGGAGCGCAGTCTATGACGATCACCGGTCGCTCGTTGACGCCGATCGGATCCAAGATGGCAAAGTCGGTCACGTCAACGTCCGGGAAGGATAAGCGGTCGTCCGTCGGGGGTCTTACTCCTAGGGCTCCCTCGTCTGGTAGAAGCAGCAGGGCGGGGCTGTCCCGTCACAGTAGGGTTGGATCGCCCAAGAAGAAAAGCACTGCGTCGAGCCAATCAGCCAGCAAGGTGAGAATCTCCAAGTTATATTTTTTCTTGATTCAGATTAAGAATACATTTGCTCCTTTTCTTCTTCTTTCGTATGAGTGTAGTAGTGTTTTATGCCACATCCTGCAGTTGGGTGAGCCAGTCAGTCTGGGCATCACAGAGGTTTGATAGGTCAGTCATCCCATTAGGTGGTTGGAGTACCGGGCAGTCGTAGATGATGTTGTCTGCGGTCTGTTCACCTGCTCCACAGACACAGGCTGATGATTCGTTTGCTCCTTTTGCTCTTGTGGACCAACAGAAAGCTATTTGTTTTCCATAAGCAGAAATCATGAGATTGAAACATTTTCAAATTGCCTGTTACTAGCATTGGCATTTTTCATAACAGATCCTCAAAGTCTCATGGCCATACCATGGTCCGTTGTGGTGCTATATCAGACTGTTATGTTGCAATGTCGCGATGTGGAGGCGCTGTGGTGTAGTGGTCGTGACTCTCGCCTTTCAACTAGAAGGTCGTAGGTTCGAATCCTACCCATGGCGTTAATTTCCGTCAGCAAGAAATTCATCCATATTGTGCTGCACTCAACCCAGGTGAGGTGAATGGGTACCTTGCAGGAATATTTATTCTTTGAAATGCCAAGTGCACCGTAAATTGCTGCCGGGCTAAAGCCAGGGTAATAATAATGTAAAGCTTGAGCACTCAGCAGAGTGGATACGCGCGCTATATAAATTGCATATACATATTATTATTATTATTGATTACTTCTACAGCATTTGCCTTATACTGAAGATTCACTTATGACAGGTAGTTAATCATATCCAACAAATTCTGCTGCTATAGCAGACATTCCTCATTCAATCAGCTCTGTTGTGTTGCTATGTCAGAAAGTTCTCTTTCAATCACTTATTCCTGGACTATTTACTTGTTATTCATGAAGGTGAAGAGTGCATATGGGAGTACTGCTTCTCTGTCTGTTAAAAGAAGTCACATGCTTTATTATATGCGTTTCAACAGGTCCTTTAAGACCTTGCGCTATAAGAGACATCCCTCATGCAATAAACCCTGAGTGATCACTTATTCCGGGACTATTCATTTTTTATTCATACAGGTGAAGAGTGCATATGGCAGTACTGCAGATCTGTCTGTTAGTGGTAGTCGAATTCGCCCCAACAAATCATCCAAGACCTCCTGCTATAGCAGACATTCCTCATGCAATCAACTCTGAGCAATCACTTATTCCTTGACTATTCATTTTTTATTCATACAGGTCAAAAGTGCATATGGGAGTACTGCAGATCTATCAGTTAGTGGCAGTCGAATCCTCCCCAACAAATCCTCCAAAACCTCCTGCTATAGCAGACGATCCTCTCGCAATCAGCCCTGCCTGATCAGCGCCACAGATCTGGGCTCATCCAGCCGAGGATCTCGTAGTAAGAATGGGAGCAGCCGCGGCAGCATGGTCGTTCCAAGACCGCCTTCTGGTGTCAAACCGTCTGGGTCATCCCAATCTGGTCGTCGCACCGTCAGGCANTACAAAAATGTATAGAGATCTCCTAAAGTTCTACGTGTACAAATCTTTTTAGTCATCTGGTTTGGGTTTGAATGTATACAATCTACTTGGTATAGAAGAATCGGCCCAACTTTACATGTATATGTATGATTGAGTGGGATTTCTCCATTATTTAAATGGGCAAGTTGTCGAGAATCCATTCAGGATTTATGACACTAGGGTTTATATGACACTCAGTTAGTTCACGTATTGGCACAATTACGAAACAAAATATAATAAAGACCATGTGCATTATTGAGCTAAATTTTCTAGAGCACTCTCGAAAATATATGTTTATGGGTTTATATGTATATTATTATGGAATGGATTATTATGGAATTCACTGAATCAAGATATTAGATCAAGCACAACAGTAACCAGATTTAAATCATTGTACAAAAAGAATATAATTAATAAAATTTTATCCTCGGCCGAGTAGAATAGATAATTTCTCTTTTCTTCTTTTTCTTCTCGTTTCTTCTATTTCATTTTTCTTGCTTGCCTCTTTTTCTATTAGTACCACAATATGTTTGCTGTGTGTGAGTGCGTGTATGATGTGTAATTATTATTTAATTATATCTTTGTTTCATGTTATATCAATGTTTTAGTAAGTTATATATACTTGTATGTTTTCATTCAAGGGGCCCTGTATTATAAGCAAAACGCTGCTTCTTTAGGGTCCCAACCATTTTATATTACTTGTACCTTTGTATATGATGTGATTTTTTTATATGGTTAAATAAAAAGTTTAATTGAATTATGTATATAGTGTAGAAAACACTGTATTCATTGAAATTTGGTATAGAAGAGGCTGAAAATTTAACAAATTCAAGTTGCTCAAAATTCAGTCAATTCATACATTTATACATTTACATACACACTTCCCAGTGATAATGATCTACTGTACAGTATTAATGATATACTGTATGTAACAAAAATCATGAGAAAATAAACCAGCGCTCAGAAAGCATTTAGTTTGGGGAAGGGAAACAATCACGCTCTCCTCGCCTAAGCTCTCTGCAGAGAGTGTTGCTGTAGAGAGTGTTGCTGTAGAAAATTATATAAGCATGCAGCCCGACACGTTTTCAATCTTTAGTGTTGAATCGCTCCTTGAAAAAAAAGGACCAATGAATTCATAAGATTCTGGTGACTGGTGATTTCTGTTTTAGGTAAAGATTTAGAATATTTTTATATCACTTGCTGAATATCCTGTACATGTATCTGAAAACATACAGGACCAATGAACTCATAAAATTCTGGTTATTTATGTTTTAGGTAAAGGTTTAGAATGTAACATTTGCTGAATGAACTGAATTTTATTTCGGTCCTTGGCAATGTTATGTTGCCTTTAATCTCTTTAGAGGTGTTTGTACTTTTAGACAGACTACATTTATCATAATTTCCTTCACCTTTTAATGTACAATTCCATAAAATTTACCCAGGAGGCTGAAAAGTCAGTATCGGTCGATTCTTTTCACAAACTCACAAGCATTTGATTGTAAGCGCTTTCCTCATTTTATATCGTGGCATGTTTAACCTTTTCAGCGTGGTTTTGAATACCACTTCAATGGGACGCTGCATTCCATACAATTATCATTATCGAGTGATAATTGGCTATGGAATTTCGTTCCGCTATTCATAAGTGTGGCATAATGTATCGTGATGAATTTAATATTTTTATAGTCAGTTCCTTCCATCTCATATCCCTTAACACAGAATTCACTGACGTTAAAGGGCAATTAACCCCTGAATCATGTCCTCATTGAATGAACAAAAATCATATGAACAAACTGTAAAACCTTGAGCAAAATAGGACAATCTGTTCAAAAGTTAGGAATGTTCAAATTTTTCAATTATCATTTCCAAGTGACAAATAGCTATGGAATTTTGTTCCGCTATTCAGATGTGTTCCATAACATATCCCCATGAATTTGATCTTTTTATAGTCAGTTCCTTCCATCTCATATCCCCTAACACAGAATTCACGAACGTTAAAGGGTAATTAACCCCTGGGATTATTGTGTTCTCATTGAATGAAGAAAAATCAGATGAACATATTGAAAAAAACTTTGAACAGCAAAATAGGAAAATCCGTTTAAAAGTTAGGAATTGTCAAAATTTTTAATTATCATTTCCAAGTGACGAAGAGCTATGGAATTTTGTTCCGCTATGTAATGTATCCCATTTAATCTTTTAAACCAGTCTCTTCCACCATCTACCCCTTTATAAAAGTATTCACTACCTTGGTTTTTACAGAAGAAATAGCTTCAACCTGAATATGTGCACATAAATGATCGGTTTTATCGTGATAGAACGATGAATGTTTTTATAAAGTCAAATTCAAACACCAGATTTTATGCATGAATCATTTTTTAAATTCTTTTAGCCCATTTAGATTGTGGGCCCGCAGCTGCTGTTGTGCAGCGCCAATTTGACATATAGGTCTACCATTTTCTTGTTGACGCCAAACAAGGTAGCAACAACGCACGGGAGTAGAACTGTCGGGAGTAGATTTCGGGCCTCCCGTTTGCAAGGCTAACTCTCTACTGATTGGGCCAACACTATGGTTAAACTATTAATGTGAAAGATATAAACGAAAACACATAGAGTTTAGAATAGCCTTCTCATAACTTGGTTTATTTCCTTCATCAAGCAATTGAGTGAAAAATTATCAAGGGTTGATATTTTAGGAATTTAGGATTTTATTCATTAATTCACATCATTTTTCTTTCAAAACAAACATCAGTACCACAAGCCAGGGTAATAATAGTGTACGTGCGCTATATAAATTGCACCTATTATTATTATTATTATAAGATGCATATTTTCAGAAAGTCTTTTGCCGTTAATGAGATCGGAATCTGTATCCTAATTCAGGGTTGCTTTTGCTTACGATCGACAGTTGAGTGTACACTGTAAATTGTATTATTTCACCAAGTGGAAAATGCGATTCCTCAATTGATACCTTACATAGTCTTCTCCTGCGATAAACATTTGATTTAATGCTCTGAAGCATTATGTTTTTGGCATAGTTATAGAGCAACGGTGGCATCAAAGATTATGCGCTTTGTGATTCATCTTGTTGTATTACCTATGATATAAATCTGCTCAGGTGGAAAATGGGATTATCTGTGTCTACATTCCTTGCTCCGTGGGAATTATTTATGGATTATTCCACTTGAAAGTCATTTATAAATATCATTTCAAGTCATGTTATTTTATTCATACTGTTGAGTACATGTATATGTTGCGGAGGCATGCTGGGGTACAACTGTAGATGTTTTGTAATCCTCACGCTTAGCATTTCCTTCCGGAAACTATCCTTTAAGGAACCAAGAGCCTTTCACATCTACAGTGTTAAACAAATAGTGGAAACCAGTTAAACAGAAGTACATTCAAACCTTGTTATAACAAGGTCCTTAGGACTATCTAGAGAAATTATCTTTTTATCGAAATCTTGTTATGTCAGGGCCAAAATTTAAAAGAATACAAGGAGATGGGACCAGGAAAACTACCTTGTTATAACGAGATCTCGTTATCAGTGCTCTTTATAACAAGGTTGGACTCTATAGCGATACTAGATAGATGTGAATGCCCTGCACCTTTTTTGAAGTAGTTTTTTTTTTCATTTTAAGTGGTCCTCTAAACCAGTTTAGAAGTTCACCTCGTGAGATGGTTTTCTGCGACTGAGAACCAGAGCAGAGGGTGATGTGAACACTCGCAGAGTCATGAATAAGGGGCTTTCACCCGAAAGTATTACATACATAGAGCAAACTAAAAATTCTTCTGGGGGCGCACCAGTCTAAATATGCGCTTTAGCTGGAAACGGGGGATGACGGTGTGAGAAGCTTTTGACCTCTCTGAATTTATCGTCATAACAATAAAACTACCTGACGTCAACTTAACTTGAAGTCCACTTCATGTAGTCTGCAAGCACATACACTAGGCTTTTGGTGTGTGATGCGCAAAGCGTGATACAGGGTATGCATTAATTGTGTGACTACATCACACACACACAGCATTAATTGTTCTGCAATGCCTAGGGTATGTGCTTGCAGACTACACTTCGTGAGCGTAGAGAAATGAACGCTTACAAAATGATCGTCCGAATTGGTTTGGGAAACTATTTTGGCGAAAGCCACTTTTGACAAGTACATGTAGATGTGAATGCATGGGTACTAAGTTTGATGCTTTGTTTATGGACACATGTCACTCATTTAAAAAAAAACAATTTATGATAACTCTTTATTTTTCATTTTCTCAATGATATTCTGGAAAAAATAAATTTGGAAGTACACATAGAGGGTGTACATGAAATGGTAAAATTCAGTGCATTTTTTTTGTACTTTTTATTTGTATTACATCGGCAATTTCAGTGACTGGTGCTATACATTTAGGGTAGCTGCTTTTTAAGATCACTGCAACACATTTAACTTCTTGAAAACCTCCAAATTCCAAAGATGGAATTAATTTGAAGTATTAGTGTGCTGATCATACTCTGTTCTGAAAGTGGTTCTTANATGGAAACATGTTCTTTCCGTCGCCGGCATTGCTACGACCCTAAAATCTTGGTTTTTCTCTTTTTTCCCGTGGTAATATTCCCATCAGATGGTGGGAGTTTTCCCATCTAATCGTGGGAATTCTAACGCCAGGAGCTCCCGCGGGATTCCCATGAGAATGCAGAAACTGGTGGGAATGCCGCGGGATTCACATGAGGATGCAGAAACTGGTGGGAATCCCATCTAAAATGAGCCGATTATGGGAACTCAATAACATGCGTGAATCTGTTCCAGTTGTTCTGATCACTACTGTACTTGTGATGTCCCACGCGTTACTGGTACAAAATAGCTTGGACTTGCCCGAAAATGTATAATACAAGCTCATATTAGTTATGTTCAAACCGAGGTCAATCATTCATGACGTACACTCAATCGTAATTCATGGCGCGGGTTCACTCGTTAGGTATTCCGCATGTGCAAGGGCTTTGTATTTGACCGTAGCTGATGCCGCCTTTACAAAATACCATGCAGTGCAAATTTGTCGCACAAACTTTTGAGTTTATTGATTATCATATTCGCGCAAGTCTTAACTACGAGCTCAGACCCCCAGTGGCTCGTGGATAGAGCTTACACCACAGGTGCTCGTGTATAGTTTTACTTTTCAACTACTCTTAAATATTGCTAAGTTTTATGGGCTTATAACTACATGTACATGGATGAGTTTATCATCAAAGTTTGAATTTTTTACCTAAACTTAAAGTTTAGCAACTGTTTGTGAAAATATTATCCTATAATATCAGGAAGAGAACGTGGCACCAAAAGAAAGTTATGAAGAAACTGTCCATTTAGCTCTTACCACATATTTTATGCAATCACTTCCGACCATTTTTTTCTTCTTCTATGTAATGAGCCTGCCTGAGAAAGATTTTACTTATTGTCAAGATAAGAACAAATTCGAAGAAAATTGGACCATATAGAATAATATAAAGGTATTGTGTAAACTTCCATAAATACTTTCTTTTAAAGCAAGATATAAATAGCCATCATTAAAGTTTTCCCTGAAAGAAAGAAGTAGAGCGTTCTGGAATCAATCGTAATTTTTTTTTTAGTGTCCATATAAAAAGCAGTCTCTTTCAAATCTTATTCATCTAAAGCATCGGACTGTAAGAGATTGACAATTGATTGATTAATGAAGGAAGAAAAAGAAAATGAACTAAAATAAAATACTTTGGTGTCAAAACTGTCATTTATTAGACCAGCAACAGGTAGGTAATTCATGCTTACCTCAAGAGAATTGATAGCTTTGGAATTCAAACAAAGTTTCAATTCTTGACCGCTGAGCTTTTATTGTCATTTATTGTTCAAAGGGGTCATGTGCCTTACTTTGCTTTATAGTATGGAATTGAAATAATAGATTATGAGAGTCAAAAAATGAAGTAAACAAAACACACAAATGGGTGTTTTTGTACATCCTATCAAAGTCATATAAAAAGAGGAAGAAGAAGTAGTACATGTAACTATACATTGTAGTAGTATCAGTACAAGTTGTTGCAGTATCAGGACAAGTTGTAGCATTATTGTTGATTCATTTTTGGATACATGTACATGTACGTCCAAGTTGTAGTGTATGCAGTGTACAGTCAAGTGAACCTATCTATAAAGACCACCCAAAGGAACAGAAAAAGGTTTTTTAAGCTGGTCTCCAAAGACAGGTGCATTTCCATTTAAACTGCATTCTAGGGAGTCAGGAAAGGTGTTGCTTATGGACATGTGGTCTTTCTATACAGTAATAGCTAGAGCACGTTTGACTTTAGTTATAAGCTTACTTTAACATTTCTTTTTGAGATAGTGGGGGTTTATACAGTATACTTAACAGTACATAGTGGGAGAACACTATTCTTGAACAAACCATGCATCCACATAATCCCAGATAGGACTTTATCTAGAAGGCGGTTTATTTTCCAAACCGACTTTTCTGCGCTCTACATTTATGGCATCTATTGCCTTGAAGAGAATCTTGAAGCCCTCAAAGGCTCACTTAAATGTATCCTCCACAATGTTCTTTATATACACAGGAGAGTTTTATGGGATTCCACAGACACCTGAGAGAGAGGTCGAGAAGATTCAAACAAGTTTCTATTAATGGCACATTAATAGAAAGAGTTTGTAGTACTGTTATTGTTGAAAAAATTACATTTTAAAAATAGCCATAACTCGGCAACAACTTGATGCGTGGAGTCTAAGCTGTAGGCTTGAAACAATTTTAAAGATAAAAGAGTTTCTAATGTTGAAATGGAGAAATTTGCAATTGGAATATTTTGCATGTATGGACAATTACATGTAGGACAACATAAATTTTGTATCCACCCAGGTTGAGTAGTCTTGGTAATACATGTCCACTAGACCAAGAAAAAAAATTTGGTTACCCACGAATGCCATTTTTTACAAGTAGTATTGGTTGGTCAGAAATTGTTTTTATTTTTTAGAGCTTTTTATTATATTCTATAAGAGAAACTCAGCCTTTAGCTCTAGGGATCCATGGAATCCCAAGAAATCCATTTTACTTATCGAAAAGTTCAAATCTGTCCTCAAAATAAATTTTGTACTCGTGCCTTCTCAGGCCGGGATTTATTATTTGTATACTGTTGCACTGGGCTGGGTATTTTTCAAACCGGATGAGTGATCCACAGTACACTGTATTTATCACTTTGAATCAAAGAAACCCATAAAATGGTGATTTCATTGGATTTGATAAAGCCCTCTGATCTGTGAACACAATGGGTTTATATAATGAGATTCCATTTCTTGCCTTGTGGAGGAATAAATGCATTGGGGCCCCTAACAAGGTATTGATAGGTCTGTCAACAAATTTTATTCAGACAGAATTATTACTGCTGATACTGATATTGAGAACATTGATATTTTATACTTCTTTTTGACACATTTTTTTGCATTTTCTTGTGTACAAATTTTGTATCAGGGAAATTCTTGAATACATTTTCTTAGATAGATTTTTAATGCATTCATATTTTTTCTCTGCTTTGTTTATTTGTAATATTCTCACTAGTAGTTTCATATTATTTTATACCTCATTTTGACCTTTTTATTTGCATTTCTTTGGGAAATTTGTATCTAGGAAATTCTTGAATACATTTCTCAGATAGATTTTTAATGCATTCATATTTTTTTGCTCTCTTTTGTTCATTTGTAATATTCTCACTCGTACATGTAGTTTCATAGATTTTCAATGCGTTAATGTGTTTTTCCTCTCGTTTGTTTATTTGTAATATTCTCATAACAGTTTCACTACATTTCAGATCTAATTGTTTTCATTTTTTGTTTTCATTTTTGTTCTGTAAAATTGTAAAGCGCTATGGTACTCTTCGTTTTTAGCGCTGTAGAAATTCAAGATTCAAGATTCAAGATTCAAGATTTGTTTCATTTCATTTTTTCAAACAAACAAGCAAACAAAAATACAGAATTAATAAATGCGACAAAATAACAACATAATTGTAGACTTGTAGACGGAAACGATATTAAAAGATAATAAGTAAACCAAAGTCAGAAATCCTAGATGCATCAGATAATAATTGTGATCTTAGTACGGATATGTTATTCAAAGGTTATAAGTAAATTTTTAAAAAATGAAATTGGAACCAACTTGAAGCAGTGCTTGTTAAACGCTGGTCCCTAGAAAGAAATGTTTAACTGAACATATTTGTAAGCAATAAATATACCTTGATAAAAAAAAGAAGAAAAAAATGATCTATATTATTATTGTTATTACTACAGACAAGCTATTTATACCATGTGACTTTGCTTGTCGGCAAGAAACTTGCATACATGTAGATTTGAATCTATTAGTTAACCGGCGTATTTCCCAGAAATAACGTACTTGACCCTACTTGAAGAACTATATACCGCTGTGTCCCATGTGGACCTTTATGTACGTCATGTTTCCAAAAGTTTGTCTCCACCCTCTTCTTGTACACAATTGTATTCTGACTCATTAATGATTTTTTTAATACTTTTTATTTGGTCATTAAATATTGACTTTGCACTGTGCATTGTGCAACTTTTGTGTTCAGTTTTATGACACCTACTGCTGTACTTTGGAATATTAGGCCTACGGGTGTATATCCCAACTGACTGGAATAAGATGCCCATCAAGGCTGGGGGCCACCCCCCCCC
>BQKZ01002991.1:0-13700 GCA_036244855.1 Temnopleurus reevesii | reverse complement strand
GGGGGGGGGGGGGCTTATTTGCCCCCCCCCCCTCTTCTGATCTTGGTCGTTGATCATGTTGATCATAAACTGCAAGGTTGCATGTAACTTGTCAAAATACCCTAGTCTGCCAGAACAGACCCTTGGGTTTCGTTGTGTGCGTACACAGAGAGTGATACAGGGTATGAATTGTGTGTCTGCATGCTCTCCCCAAGGAGGGTAGAGCAATGCTGTATGTGTGTGATGTAGTCACACACTATGCACACCCTGTATCATGATCTGCGCATGCACACACCAAAAGTCTAGGGTATGTGCTTGCAAATTAATAATACCCCACCCCAAATGACATTTTAACAAGCAAATGATTAGATGGAAAATAATGCAGACTTGCAATGGAACATGCCACTATTTATAATAGTTGAATATTGTTTTCATGGTGGCACTAATTGTGTTCGTAAATTGGAGGCAATCACCATTTTGGTCGGTTTAGCCTGTGTGCATTTGATAACACAGGCTGTGAAAATTGCTCTGAATGTGGTGACTGGGTAATGATTATTGTGAAGCAATCTATTTTGAAAGACACACTTGGATATTGGTATACTGTGTGTATGTTTTAACATTATACATGTAGGAGCCAAAAACTGGAATCCCAATTCATCATTTATGTACATATGAGAGAAAAAGTAAAAAGCACCACTATGGAACCTATATCTGATTTTTTTTGTTTTGTTTTCTCTGTATATATTGTAAATTTTCCAAAAAAATCTAACGAACTGTAAAAGCCACTATTTTAGCGTACATAAATATTAGCAAATTTGCCGAATTCAGACCTTTTCACACATTAGCGAGATGGAACTTTCATGTTTTGTAAGATTATTTTACACAAGTCTATGATCATTCTATAGATGGAAATTTTAACAAATTCATTGAACATTATGCAAATAAAATCCCAGCGAAAATTCAGCCCATACAGAAATTTTAAAAACTACATTTCAAAATTCTTTCAATTCTAGGAATATTTTGCTGTCTTAGTGAGAACAAGAGATAATCTTTAAAATGCAACGATGCTGAAGAGTCTTGACATTTACCGAGTAAACAGGAGAAAATGCGATACATAATGTCCAATCAAGTGAATGATCGGCTGTCATTGTCGGCCTGTTCAAAGACATGTTCAAATCAGTGTAATGTTGAGTAAAGCGGGTCTCTCTTTTGCCATTTTTTAGTAAAGAATTTATCATATTTTACAGGTTAATGCTGTCATGAGACTTGTCATTTTTTCCTAAAGACTATACGTTTGAGGATTAACAACTATTTTCCCACACAAATGGCAACTTTTAACTTTTAAACATGCTTTTCTACGAAGGAGATTCAATATGGTTACATAACATTCAATTGGAAGTAGCGTTCTGAAAAGGGAATATGAAATCTTAGTGTTGCCAATTTAGAGTCTTTACATTTCCCAACTCAACACAAGAAAATATGATACATAATGTCCAGTCGAGTGAATGATCGGCTGTCATTGTCGGCCTGTTCAAAGACATGTTAAAATCAGTGTAACGTTGAATGAAGCAGGTCTCTCTTTTGCCATTTTTTAGAAAAGAATATGTGACATTTTACAGGTTCACAGGTTCATGCCATGTATGATGATTCTTTGTATTTTTCTTACGATTATTCATTTGAGGATTAAAAGCTATTTCCCTCACTCAAATTGGCAACTTTTAACTTTTGAACCGCTTTTTGATGAAAAAGATTTGATTGGAAGTATAATCTTCTGAAAAGAGAATTTAAAATTTTAGTGTTGCCAATTTAAGAAATGAATAGCGATTGGATTTTGTTGGAATGTAATTCCTGTCCTGAATGGGTTAGGTACAGGCTTAAATAATTAATTTGGTGTCCAACTTTTCTCCAAGTCGCACGTCTTACCAGAACGGTATTAGTTCTCACATGTACACGCAGGGGCAAAGTTTGATTAGCTAACCTTCTAAACTCTAGAAATAACCCCCATAATAACTATAACAAGGGCAAAAAATGAAAATGGGGATAATAATAATAATAATAATAATAATATTGNTATGCACATACTGTACACATGTGTTGTGTACATGCCCCCAACCCCCAACCCCCATATTCTTATCAGCCAATGAGATTTGTGGAATTTATGCAAAAGTCTTGAAAACAAGATCAATTTCTTTTTTATTTTAATTCCAGAAAAAAATATTTTGGCAATTCAGGAGTGGGATTTTTATATAAATTTTAAGAGACTTTAGTGTAGAAATGCTGCCTCAATATTGTTTATAGCAAAAGGATATGGAAGCAAAACATGCTAATCATTTTCAAATGATATCCATTATGTAAAAGATTACATGTGAGAATGTGAATAACCACAGAGCTGAATTAAATACATGTATCTTCTTACCAGACATACATGTAACTTGCCAACAAATCATATTATTCAATGGAGAAATACACGTAATTTACCCCAAAAAATATAATTTCCTCCAAAAAATATAATTTCATAAATTTTCCAGAACAGTCGGAAAGTATTGCTCATTTTACATGCAATACAATAATTAACAAAACTTGCCTGATAACATGACATTTATGTCCTTGCATGAATGTTTACAATGTAAATACATTTCACACTGTTTAGCTTTCATCAACGTTGAAATTTGGTGTGGGTTTGTGATATTGTCAATTCAATGGGGTTCGATGTATCTTGACATTTGCGTAAGTAAACAAGAGATTAAAAAAACAGTTATTTCTTTGTATTAAAGAGTTACAACTAGAAAGTTCTGGCATAGCAATTTTAGAATTGATTTAACCCTAATCCTTTTGAGATATTTTGATCACTTTAGTCCATTAGGGGGAGGGGGCTTGTTTGCCCCCCCCCCCCCTCTTCTGATCTTGGTCGTTGATTACTTGATCGCGCCCAAAATTGGCATTTACTTGGCCTGTGATGTAAACGGCAAGGTTGCATGTAACTTGTCAAAATACCCTAGTCTGCCAGAACAGACCCTTGGGTTTCGTTGTGCGCGCACACAGAGAGTGATACAGGGTATGCATTGTGTGTCTGCATGCTCTCCCCAAGGAGGGTAGAGCAATGCTGTATGTGTGTGATGTAGTCACATACTATGCACACCCTGTATCACGATCTGCGCATGCACACACCAAAAGTCTAGGGTATGTGCTTGCAAATTAATAATACCCCACCCCAAATGACATTTTAACAAGCAAATGATTAGATGGAAAATAATGCAGACTTGCAATGGAACATGCCACTATTTATAATAGTTGAATATTGTTTTCATGGTGGCACTAATTGTGTTCGTAAATTGGAGGCAATCACCATTTTGGTCGGTTTAGCCTGTGTGCATTTGATAACACAGGCTGTGAAAATTGCTCTGAATGTGGTGACTGGGTAATGATTATTGTGAAGCAATCTATTTTGAAAGACACACTTGGATATTGGTATACTGTGTGTATGTTTTAACATTATACATGTAGGAGCCAAAAACTGGAATCCCAATTCATCATTTATGTACATATGAGAGAAAAATTAAAAAGCACCACTATGGAACCTATATCTGATTTTTTTTGTTTTGTTTTCTCTGTATGATATTTATTGTACATTTTCCAAAAAAAATCTAACAAACTGTAAAAGCCACTATTTTAGCGTACATAAATTTTAGCAAATTTGCCGAATTCAGACCTTTTCACACATTAGTGAGATGGAACTTTCATGTTTTGTAAGATTATTTTACACAAGTCTATGATCATTCTATAGATGGAAATTTTAACAAATTCATTGAACATTATGCAAATAAAATCCCAGCGAAAATTCAGCCCATACAGAAATTTTAAAAACTACATTTCAAAATTCTTTCAATTCTAGGAATATTTTGCCGTCCCCGTTAAAACGAGAGATAATCTTTAAAATGCAACCATGCTGAAGAGTCTTGACATTTACCGAGTAAGCACGAGGAAATATGATACATAATGTCCACTCAAGTAAATGATCGGCTGTCATCGTCGGCCTGTTCAAAGACATGTTAAAATCAGTGTCGGGTTGAATAAAGCGGGTCTCTCTTTTGACATTTTTGAGAAAATATTTCATCACTTTTTACAGGTTAATGCTATGATGAAGCTTTTTATATTTTCTGTAAGACTATATGTTCGAGGATTAAAAACTTTTTTCCCACGCGAATAGCAGCTTTTTACTTTTAAACACGCTTTTCTACGAAGAAGATTCAATATGGTTATATAACATTCAATTGGAAGTAGCATTCTGAAAAGAGAATTTAAGATTTTAAGTGTTGCCAATTTAGGAAATGAATATAATAGTGATTGAATTTGTTGTATGATAATTCCTGTCCTGAATGGGTTACGACTTACGAACTTGCATAAATAATTCATTTGGTGTCCAACTTTCCTCAAAGTCGCGCATATTACCAGAAATAGAACTCACTCCATGTATGAGTCAGCGTTAAACAAAAATATGCAGGGGCGAAGTTCGATAAGCCCTCTAAACATGAAAAAAATAGCCCCCATGAAACCATAACAAGGGCAAAAATAAACACGTGGATCTAAAAATTACCACAGTCATCAATTTATGGGAAATCTATGTCGGCCATGTCTCATTGAAATCTCTGTTTTACGTAGTTGCTAAAAATATTAAAATAAAAGAAATAATAATAATTGAATTTATATAGCGCTTTTTCCAGAGGATACAAAGCGCTGAGATTATTCTTCTTGGAGATTATTTTTGAGGAGGAAAATGTGAAAAGAGCTCTTGTACATGAAAAAGTGTTTTTTTACACTGAGTACATGTGCATGCAGTAAACACAATCTCCTCACGATTAGATGTTTGTTTTTTTCTCATTCATATCTGTGTTACACCTGCAAAATATCATGGACACTAATTTTCAGGAGGAAAATGTAAAAAGAACCCTTGTAAATAAGTATTTTCACCCTGGTACATGTACGTGCGGTAAACACGATCTCCCTGCAATTCACAGTCATGAGACTAAACAAAGCTATCCATAATCGTATTTACTCTATCTTTACTGAGAAGTGGAATGCCATTGTAACGTGTGTTGACTGAATGCCTCGTTGGATCGTTTATCTACCATATAATGGCTTGGCTTTATGTGCAGACACCTTTACCTCATCGAGGAATAGTTCTTAGGTGGAGACACTTTGCTGCTGTGTTTTACAAAGAATGTCTTTGTATGAGACTACATATATTCATCATTGTTGGCCCTTAAATTAGTAAATTTTTAACAGGAGCAGAAAAATTTGGTGTGCAAAAAAAAGTATGTATTAATGTAAACTGTACTGAATGCCTCGTTGGATCGTTTATCTACCATATAATGGCTCCGCTTTATGTGCAGACACCTTTACCTCATCGCGGAATAGTTCTTAGGTGGAGACACTTTACTGCTGTGTTATTACTAAGAATGTGCTTGAAATAAGAAATGCTCCCAATGATCATCTATCTGCTCTGCTAGGGGCTAAGCATATATTTTTAGGCCAAGCAGGATAAGTCCCAAAAATTGTTTGATTGCCATCAACCTGCTGAAACATTGTTCACTTCTCACTCCATTTGAAAAACATGGTGAATTATGCGATGTGTGTAGCTTTTGCTTGCTTTGATTTATACAGGGCGCTACAAACCCACTTGCCTGCATGCCCGGGGCAACAAACTGAAGCTGTCGGACAAGTAGCAGTTTTATGCTAATTTTCTTGACATGTGCAAATTGGCATTGGCCATCTATTTCAGGCAAGACTAACTTTTGTTTGGGCAAGTGATTTGAAAACTTAGTTGCCCGACTGGGCATCTGGTGAAAAAAGGTTATTGTAGCACCCTGTTATACTTTCATAATGAATCGCATGATTTTTTTTTTACAAATTGAATATTGATTTAAAAAAAAGATATGCTATGATGATGATAAATTTATATTTAAAGGCGTTTCTCATTCAATTCTGAATATTTACGCCTACAGAGCAGGTATCACTTATATTGGCATCTGGCATTATTAGTTGTCTGTAGAAAAGTATGCTTGTGTGTGACTACATTTAGACATTTACATTGCATGTACTGATTACAGTAAAAATAACCACAAGAGACTTTAGAAATCACAAAATTGACAGCTCGAGATGAAAGTGATATGAGGTTTTTTTTTCAAATCCACATACATGTAATATATAAGAAAGGGTCTCGTAAAGACTTCCCCCTTTTTCTTTTTTCTCTGAATGTTTTAGAGAAAAATATTTCATAGATTTCAAGGCTGGTCTATCAATATATTCAATCTTTTGCACACTCTACAGGGTGAGTCAAAAAAAATGTCCTCCAACTTTGAAGCTGTCCTGTTCGGAATCTGAAATTATTATCCTGAACTTGATGGTATGTCATGAAAGAGTACTTTCCAAAGAAAATTTTGGTACCATTTTTATGTACATTATCGCATGCATGACTGAACAAGAGACGATTGTTCTTGAGGAACAAAATGTCACTTGCGCCAAGTGGCTGAGTAAAGACAAAAAACCGCCTTTGGTCGTGCGGCAGTTGGACAGATAATGGCACGCTCAAACAAGCATTTTGCANACATGAGGATGCAGAAACTGGTGGGAATCCCATCTAAAATGAGCCGATTATGGGAACTCAATAACATGCGTGAATCTGTTCCAGTTGTTCTGATCACTACTGTACTTGTGATGTCCCACGCGTTACTGGTACAAAATAGCTTGGACTTGCCCGAAAATGTATAATACAAGCTCATATTAGTTATGTTCAAACCGAGGTCAATCATTCATGACGTACACTCAATCGTAATTCATGGCGCGGGTTCACTCGTTAGGTATTCCGCATGTGCAAGGGCTTTGTATTTGACCGTAGCTGATGCCGCCTTTACAAAATACCATGCAGTGCAAATTTGTCGCACAAACTTTTGAGTTTATTGATTATCATATTCGCGCAAGTCTTAACTACGAGCTCAGACCCCCAGTGGCTCGTGGATAGAGCTTACACCACAGGTGCTCGTGTATAGTTTTACTTTTCAACTACTCTTAAATATTGCTAAGTTTTATGGGCTTATAACTACATGTACATGGATGAGTTTATCATCAAAGTTTGAATTTTTTACCTAAACTTAAAGTTTAGCAACTGTTTGTGAAAATATTATCCTATAATATCAGGAAGAGAACGTGGCACCAAAAGAAAGTTATGAAGAAACTGTCCATTTAGCTCTTACCACATATTTTATGCAATCACTTCCGACCATTTTTTTCTTCTTCTATGTAATGAGCCTGCCTGAGAAAGATTTTACTTATTGTCAAGATAAGAACAAATTCGAAGAAAATTGGACCATATAGAATAATATAAAGGTATTGTGTAAACTTCCATAAATACTTTCTTTTAAAGCAAGATATAAATAGCCATCATTAAAGTTTTCCCTGAAAGAAAGAAGTAGAGCGTTCTGGAATCAATCGTAATTTTTTTTTTAGTGTCCATATAAAAAGCAGTCTCTTTCAAATCTTATTCATCTAAAGCATCGGACTGTAAGAGATTGACAATTGATTGATTAATGAAGGAAGAAAAAGAAAATGAACTAAAATAAAATACTTTGGTGTCAAAACTGTCATTTATTAGACCAGCAACAGGTAGGTAATTCATGCTTACCTCAAGAGAATTGATAGCTTTGGAATTCAAACAAAGTTTCAATTCTTGACCGCTGAGCTTTTATTGTCATTTATTGTTCAAAGGGGTCATGTGCCTTACTTTGCTTTATAGTATGGAATTGAAATAATAGATTATGAGAGTCAAAAAATGAAGTAAACAAAACACACAAATGGGTGTTTTTGTACATCCTATCAAAGTCATATAAAAAGAGGAAGAAGAAGTAGTACATGTAACTATACATTGTAGTAGTATCAGTACAAGTTGTTGCAGTATCAGGAAAAGTTGTAGCATTATTGTTGATTCATTTTTGAATACATGTACATGGACGTCCAATTTGTAGTGTATGCAGTGTACAGTCAAATGAACCTGACTATAAAGACCACCCAAAGGAACAGAAAAAGTTTTTTTTAAGCTGGTCTCCAAAGACAGGTGCATTTCCATTTAACTGCATTCTAGGGAGTCAAGAAAGGCGGTCATTCGTTACAGGTGGCCTCTAAAACAGGTTGACTGTACATATAGTAAGCCTACGAAAAATATTTCATACATTTGGGAGATATTGGGGGGGGGGGGACCTAGATGTTAGATGGAGTTTTGTACAGTATAGACGGAGAGCAGTATTCCTGAAGAAACCATGCTTCCATATAATCCCTGACAGCACTTTATCTAGAAGGCGGTTTATTTTCCAAACTGACTTGAATGGATCTGCGCTCTACATTTATGGCATCTATTGCCTTGGAGAGAAAATCTTGAAGCCCTTAAAGGCTCACTTAAATGTATCCTACATAATGTTCTTTACATGTACAGGGAGGTGTTTCACCAAGATAAGAAAGACTTTTCGCACGAATTTACGTTCGACTGGTAGCCATTCTTGTGCGCAATGATTCATAATAGTACGCGCATTCTGCGAAAGAATTGATACCAGTCGAACTTAAAGTTGTGCGTAACTTTAAGAAAGACGTGGTGAAACGCCTCCCAGGAGAGTTTCATGGGATTCCCAAGACATGAGAGAGAAATGTAGTAGATTCAGAAGAGTTTCTATTAACGGCACATAAATAGAAAAAGTTTGTACTCTTATTGTTGAAAAAAAAACATTTTAAAAATAGCCACAACTCGGCAACAATTTGATGTGTGGAGTCTTAGCTGTAGGCTTGAAACAATTTTAAAGATAAAAGAGTTTCTAATATTCAAATGGAGAAATTTGCAATTGGAACATTTTATGTACAATTGGGACAAAATTCATTTTGTATTTTCATCCAGGTTGAGTAGTCTTGGTAATACATGTCCACTAGACCAAGTGGTCTAGATGTTGGCGATTATTACAACATGGCGCGCGCACGCAATCTGATCGCTATTCTCCGGGATTGCCCCCAATGGTTTGTGAGCCAATTGATATAGCATGTGCGGGATGGTAGCCAAGCCATGGTTTTGCCCGACTAGGCCCTGGGCCTATATTTATCAAACGTAGTTTAGCCTTAGGCTCCGATCCAGCAACTACCTAGCCGTGCGGTGCCTGGGCTTGATCCGCACGCGGCCTCAGCCGCCTACAGCGAGTCGGGCAAAAGGGTCAAGCCCAATCCCACCGTTCAGCCAATAGCTTGTATTAACGTAATTTTCTTGAAGATTTAAAGAGAATAAGAATCAACATACCAACTGAATTGAGGAGCCGGCTCTTCTTGCTCAGCTGGCTTACCAGCATCTCCTGAAAAACAACACCCCATCATGAAAATGATGAATTATTCAAGTGTTTTTATATCTTTTCTTGGGCTTGGCGCGGCGTCTGTACCAACGATATCTCCGATAGCAGACAACAGGATATTGCGATACTTATAAATAGAAAAAAAATAGAAAAAAAATAGAAAAAAATCTATGAAGAAAAAATGGGGAAGAAGCGCAAAAAAAAATATTCCTGTGTTCCCATATCCATCCCCGTGTGTTTTTTGTTTTGTTTTGTTTGTTTGTTTGTTTTTTTGTTTTTTTTTGGGGGGGGGTGTAAGAGATTGCCTTGAGGTAGGAACAACAAAAGGCAAATGCCAACTCTAGCTCATACCTATATGAGCAGATCCATGGGGTGAAAAGGAACTGCCCCCCCCTAATTGTTAGCGACACATTAAACACTATTATTGTTGAGACGAATTGCTAACAAGTGGTGTTTCGTACAGTTTACATGTACGTATTTGGTGGGACAGCCCAAGTAGTAGTCGGGATAGCACTACTGTACGTACATGGAAATACATTGACATATACTGTAATTCCTGAAGAAATCATGCATCCATATAATCTCAGACAGCACTTTATCTAGAAGGCGGTTTATTTTCCAAACCGACTTGAATGGATCTGCCTCTACATTTATGGCATCTATTGCCTTGAAGAGAATCTTGAAGCCCTCAAAGGCTCACTTAAATGTATCCTCCACAATGTTCTTTATATAGACAGGAGAGTTTTATGGGATTCCACAGACACCTGAGAGAGAGGTCGAGAAGATTCAAACAAGTTTCTATTAATGGCACATTAATAGAAAGAGTTTGTAGTACTGTTATTGTTGAAAAAATTACATTTTAAAAATAGCCATAACTCGGCAACAACTTGATGCGTGGAGTCTAAGCTGTAGGCTTGAAACAATTTTAAAGATAAAAGAGTTTCTAATGTTGAAATGGAGAAATTTGCAATTGGAATATTTTGCATGTATGGACAATTACATGTAGGACAACATAAATTTTGTATCCACCCAGGTTGAGTAGTCTTGGTAATACATGTCCACTAGACCAAGAAAAAAAATTTGGTTACCCACGAATGCCATTTTTTACAAGTAGTATTGGTTGGTCAGAAATTGTTTTTATTTTTTAGAGCTTTTTATTATATTCTATAAGAGAAACTCAGCCTTTAGCTCTAGGGATCCATGGAATCCCAAGAAATCCATTTTACTTATCGAAAAGTTCAAATCTGTCCTCAAAATAAATTTTGTACTCGTGCCTTCTCAGGCCGGGATTTATTATTTGTATACTGTTGCACTGGGCTGGGTATTTTTCAAACCGGATGAGTGATCCACAGTACACTGTATTTATCACTTTGAATCAAAGAAACCCATAAAATGGTGATTTCATTGGATTTGATAAAGCCCTCTGATCTGTGAACACAATGGGTTTATATAATGAGATTCCATTTCTTGCCTTGTGGAGGAATAAATGCATTGGGGCCCCTAACAAGGTATTGATAGGTCTGTCAACAAATTTTATTCAGACAGAATTATTACTGCTGATACTGATATTGAGAACATTGATANCACACGCGGACTTGTCTAGGTAGGGTCTGATCCGGCCAATGTTAGATAGATGGAAGTGGAGCGTACTAGAGAGCGATGACACATGGTGATTCATCCCCAGACTAGGATCTAATACCACACCTAGGCTTCTCACAGATGTTGAAGGCTTGATGACCGCGTCACCAAGATCTAAAAATTACCACAGTCATTAATTTATGGGAAATCTATGTTCGCCATGTCTCATTAAAATCTTTGTTTTACGTAGTTGTTAAAAATACTTAAATACTTTTTAAGAGGAAAATGTGAAAAAAGCTCTCATACATGAAAAAGTGTTTTTACACAGAGTACATGTACGTGTACATGTACGTGCAGTAAACGCAATCTCCTCACGATTACATGTTCATTTTGTCTCATTCATATATCTTTGTTTTTGCTGCAAAATATATTACTGAGGTTATTTTTCATGAGGAAAATGTAAAAGGAGCCCTTGAAAATAAGTATTTTTCACACCGGTACATATGTACATGTACGTGCAGCAAACACAATCTCCCTGCAATTCACAGTCATGAGACTAAACAAAGCTATCCATAATCGTATTTACTCTATCTTTACTGAGAAGTGGAATGCCATTGTAACTTGTATTGACTGAATGCCTCTTTGGATCGTTTATCTACCATATAATGGCTTGGCTTTATGTGCGGACACCTTTACATCATCGAGGAATAGTTCTTAGGTGGAGACACTTTACTTCTGTGTTTTACAAAGAATGTCTTTGTATGAGACTACATATATTCATCATTGTTGGCCCTTAAATTAGTAAGTTTTTAACAGGAGCAGAAAAATTTGGTGTGCAAAAAAAAGTATGTATTAATGTAAGTACTGAATGCCTCGTTGGATCGTTTATCTACCATATAATGGCTCAGCTTTATGTGCAGACACCTTTACCTCAGCAAGGAATAGTTCTTAGGTGGAGACACTTAACTTAACGTGTTTTACAAAGAATATCTTAGTAATAACACTACACATACATGTATGCATCATTATTGACCCGTTAGATAGTGATATTTTAACAGGAGCAGAAAGTTGTCTGTAGAAAAGTATGCATGTGTGTGACCACATTTAGACATTTACATTACATGTACTGATTACTGGAATCCAGTTTATTGTTCTTTGGTGCTATGTCTGGCAAGTTTCGGGTTGTCAAGAACAACCAAGAACCAGTTTTTCAAAAAAATGCATGAAATTATGCTTTGGCTTTAATTTAGTAAACCTATCTATTAATGGTGCTTTACATGCCAATAGCGTACACTGCACTTTTTTGCAAATTTTGACATTGTCAGACCTTCTGCTGATCAATAGCATTTTTTACACAACGTTGCAGGTTGTAGTCTTCAAGCACAGACCCGCGGCATCAGGTTATCACTTTTATAGTACAGAGTCTGTTGGCAAAGACTAGTCTAAGATTGCTTCCAATTATTACTGGATCCCCCCCCCCCCCCCCCCCCCAGCATGTGGAAGAAGCAATGCAATTTGTGATGTAGTCTATGATTGCAGACTCTGTATCACACACTTCATATGCACACACCAAAAGCCAATGGGTCTGTGCCTGTAGACTAGCTAGGAGGTGGCAATTCCATCACATTCTGTAATTGAAGCAGGGAGCAAGCAAACCTATTGATGGATAGATGTTTTCTGGTTCCCATTTTGTCAAAAGAAAATCACAAATTCTCATGCACTTTGACTTAAAGATCATGTTTTCTGCAAAACAGGGCCAAATTGTGCTTTTTGTCACCACTGCTCATAAATGACCTTTGTTCGCAGATTGCGTGTACACTGTACATGCAGAGATGCCAACCGTTCAAGATTGCATGAGCTGTATTTTAACACAAAATTGAAGGCTTTCATTACATGAGAATTCATGGCTTGAAATATGGATAGTATTGTCATTTAATCTCTCACTTCGTGTTCAGTGGTTTTATATTCACATACATGTAGATATACTTTATATAGTTTATATCGTGCATATTGCATAACAGTTGACATTGTAGTCCAGTTGAGGACTCTGTGCTCCTACAGTGCCCACCTCTGCAACACACAGGGCCTAAATCACGGAGTCCATAACCCTCTAATAATGCTTACCCCTCTGATCGCGCCTCTACACTCTGTGGGGGAGGGTTTTGCTGTCCGTGTGTGTTCAGTGCAAGAGAATGTGCAAAGGTGGGTGCCATCAGAACACAAAGTCCTCAATTGAACTAATTACATTGCTGTACATACTACTACATGTACATGTACTAGTAAATGGGAGTGGATATTATGTCAGCAGCTGGCATACTCTAATTACTGGCTGAAGTGAATGGAGAGGTGACAGAAATTGCAATAATGCAATTCACAGGCCTAATGCATGTAATTTCAAATTAATAGTGTCTTCTTGTCTAAATGTGAGACTATACATAAGCTTCTATTTCGGCAGCATATGGAGATTACAGTAGTCTACCATGCAGACCCTTTGCATTGCCAACTGCTGCACCAGTAGACTCTTGATTTTAAGAATTTATTTATTTTTCTTCCACAGTCTTGTGAATAGTGCATCGTTGAGTTACCCAAAGAAGAAAGAAAATATCTCAATGTCGCCTTTAAATTCGGTTTACAAGAGTCCCGCTGAGTTTAGTATTTGACTTTCGCGATTGAAATATGTCTGGCATTTTGTTTGCAGTGTGAATTTAAGTGTAAAGAAAATGATTTAGATTCTTCCTGTTTATTTAGGTTGATCTGTAAGAGTTTATT
>BQKZ01002990.1:63153-83536 GCA_036244855.1 Temnopleurus reevesii | reverse complement strand
GTAAAACAGTGTATGATACACAATGCAAATATAATGTACATGCATTCTGATGTTAATTCTTTTTTCAGACCAAGCTTCTGAACGTAGATTCTTATAATAATATGCTTGGAATTAACTTGCCACATTAGTGAAATACATAAGTCTGTATATTGGTATAAACACCTAAATTTTCAACACACATTGGAAATGAGCAATATCTATTCTTTCCCATAACAGATGACGAGATTTTGAAGCTTGTGTTCAAAGCTTGAGTCCTGGAAACTTGGGTATAACATTCAATGTTTGATGCAATGAAATTGAGATTTACTAAATTACACGACAAAAAGCCGGTTCCCCATCATACTGAAGATTAGTTTTGCCTTATGAATTATAAATATACTTTCAATTTCACTTATATTTTCCAAAAGCTGTCATGAATGGGATAAGTTGAAATTACATTTGGCTCATAGCGTCGAGAATATTCTCTATGAAAAACTAACATGCATTAAATGTACAGTACTACTTCAAAAACATTCAAATGAAAACGGGCATGCACATCGAAAGACAAAGTATAGACTATTGGGGTGTTGCTCAAAATCAACTGCAATTTTGCAAATTATAACGCGCATTTCCATTCACGCACGGTATGCGCATTTAACAAGAGGCGCACGAAAACAATGATTTTGATTGGCGCGTTCCGATCAACTGCAACTTTTGAGCAACACCCCCTTAATCTCTTAGGAAATAGTCATCCCTTTATTGTTACTTGTTTCATCAGACATAGAAATGTACACATATGTACCCTGTATTAAAGCTTTATTAGAGTGCACATTTTATACACCTTGCACAATACACAATGACATAATGTTCTTTATCCAGAACTGCACAATAAATTTATGACAATTATACAGTACATGTAAGATATCAAATATGACTGCAGCTACTGTACTTTTAGAGTCGGTGCATTTTAATGCTAATACTGCCTATATTTTACTGCAATTTGTTACGCCGCAAAGCTACAATACATTACATGTACATCTCTACCTAAGAATCAAATAGGAGAAATTTTTTATTAAACTACAAATAACCTTAAAGAGATCACATATTTGAAAAAAAAGTCAAATAATGATAATTTAATAGGTCTCTACTTGAAATTTACATAATGCCACCGAGTCATTATAAACATCATTATCATCATCATCAGTAGGTATTAATAATACCCATTTTTTTTTTATAAGGAATGTATGAATTATAATGAATAATTTTATTGTTTTACATTCTATTTCCTACAATAGATCTCCCAATTGAGGATTGCTACATTTTCAAAGGATGGGGAATAATTATGATTTTTGAAAATTAGTTTAATTTTTGTCTCATCCTTTTCCAAGTTGATAAATCTGAAAGGAGAACACCTCTGGTACATACATGTACAAGTACTGCAGCAATGTACATTGTATGTGTCACTCTAATTCAAATTGTACAGTACCACAATTATCTTTTCAATTCACTAAGAACTTGACTGCATGAATAGTAGCAGAGATACCACCCATGCTGAAATATGCATAAGTTGGAAATGAAAATGTGAATGACACTGAGGCTGAATAAAAGTGATAGTGAACATGACAATAATAACTATACTCTTAGGGGGTGTTGCTCAAAAGTTGCAAATGATCGCAAGTTGCAGTTGATCGGAATGCGCCAATCAAAATCATTGTTTCATACGCGTCTTGTTATAAAATGTGCATATCCCGCACGAATGGAAATGCGCGTTACAATTGGTAAAGTTGCAGTTGATTTGCAGTTGATTTTGAGCAACACATCCTTAGTCATTCATTTATAATGAAAATCTGGAATTCAGATTGAAACACACCTCAAGCATACTCCAGTAAGGTTGGCATCTCTGCTTTAGTATGTGATACGAATATTTAAAAAAAAATTCATAATAAATCTTCTGACTTCTGACTACATTCTTTTTTCTTTCCAAAGATTAATTTTAGCAGAGATTGCAACCAATACAAAATCATAGTTCATCATATGATATTTTATAAGGGAAGAATACGATTATGGGTGAAAATAACTTATAAAAGAATACAAAATTAATTATTAAAGTACTGACATGAAGAACTAAACAAACTGAATATACCACATGCAATTCAAATAGATGAACTCCATACAAAACCAAATGAAAACAAAACAAATAATATACACACGCAAAATACATTATCTAAACTTCAAAGAAATTACCCTATACATGTAGAGCTGTACTGTTGCTAGAATACCATCTACTCCAATCATGAACAGTCTTCTTTGTATTCTGATATTTCTCATATATTCATCATGGCATTTCATATTAAGTTATGAATATAGAGAAAAATCACTTTCAATTATTAAGTCCAGAAGAACCAGCTACCATTTACCTGTTTTTGTGTAATATCCCTATGAGAAAACAGGTGAACGGTAGCTTTCTATTCTGGGCTTAATAAGTATATGTATCATGTATCATTCACATAAAATGCTCTACTTCAATGTACAGTTAAAAAAATTCTCTGATCTTCTTTTGTTCACATTTTCAGGTTTCATGTAAACTTATAAAATATTAATTGTCATTCTATCAGAACCGTATGAAACAATTTCTATCAATTATGATGAAACCTGTAGGTTTTCACACAGAGCTATGCTTTGCAAGTCCCTTTTTTGGCAAAAGCTCTTTTTGACTTAACTTAATAATAATGTGTTAGAAAAACCCAGACAATCGACAACAACATAATTTAGCATTTAGTACAGGCCAAATCTGTACACCAATACAGAATCATAACAGTGCTACACGTAAATCATAAAAAATATAAAGTTTCCCTCTTCGTTTTAACATTGAAGATGCATCAGACTATCTTTTACAGAATATCACTATCCAGCATAACTGTGCAAATTTGTGATAATAATATGACAAATTAGTAACTTTTTTGATACATTACATTAGTAATTAGAAATCTGTAGTGGTTTTAATACAAAACTTGACAAATCTGAGGCCCAAAGTGGTAATAGTAATAGTTGGCAGCTGTGCAATAGAGACACGGGACCAGTATCATGAATGTCACTTACATACATGTAAATGAAGCAGTGATTGAGTAAACACTTACCAGTGTGATGGTCTATGGTTAAATCTGTGGGCCTTCAACGCAACTACAATTATTATTTGCCAAGAGCCATGCGGCAAAGCCCAAAACCAAATAGTGATACCATAGGAGAATAGTTTTTCAACTAGAGCCTGGAGTGACAGTATACTAGCCCCGTATATAGTTTTGGCACTTTACAAGGGTTATTATTATTATAATTTATATTTTAAGGCAGTAACCATTGGTCATCTGCAGTTGAAATATATCATAGGAGACAATTGTAAGGAATTAATTTGTGACAAACCCACAACCATATATCGACAAATCTGTAAATTATTCCCCAGTTGTTAGCTTATTCTTCATTGTGTGATGCACAATAAAAAAATGAACATGAATATGCTGATAAAGATTCTGCACATCCAGTGTTAAACATATTATTATTTTTCTTCCTATACTAGTGGAAAAAAAGGTATACTGTACATACACTGTACTCTGTGATCATATCACATTCCAAAATTTCAAATTTCTCATCTACATGTACAAAGCTCATTAACCCACCATAGATTATACAGAATGTATACTTTCTAAAGGCAACTTTCATTTATTCCTTGCAGTAAAAAGACATGATATGATACAAAACACAAGCTTTGATTCCATAAACGTGTACTGAACTTTGGCACAATAACAAAAATCATAGAGCATCTATATTTTTCACTTCACATTCACAAATCTCCTTTACTATACAGTTAAAAAGACACCAGCATTTGAGTACTTACTGTTGCATATTAAACAAGAACTTAATACACAAGTACAATAAATCTCTTTCTTGATTTCTTTTTTTAAATCAAAGTAACTCAAAAACTAATCATGTACATATATGATCGCAGCATTTTGGTTTTCACATCATGCCGTGATACAAGTACAGGTAGAGCTCTGCAAATAAATGATGATTTGAGAGAGAAATCTTGGATATTATATTAAAGTGTGAGGCAGTGATTCTATTCTAGGCACTCAAGATCATAACGCATGTCTGTAGAAGAATAGTTTTGTTACCCATGCCGCATAAAAACCGCTCCTACAAATGATGTGATAATGTTTTGTATTTGTATTGTATACTCTTATTTTTAGTCTACAGACTTTTTGATGAGTTTTTTTATTCTATAAAATCGAATTGAATTGAATTGAATTGATATTCATTAGGAATATCATTTTTGCTGCATATTGATATAGCATTAATGACTTACCTGAAGTTCAGAGATATTGTAGAATTCAGAGTTTTTATTTTCATTCCTAGCTTTAGAATACTGTTCCCAGCACCGACTGGTTTTTACTGTTCCATTCATGAATTAAATACAAAACGTTTGTCAGTTTATTTTGAATACTGAACCAATAAAAAAGAGCTTGATGTCAGAGCTCTTACATGTATATACATGTAAGCATAAGGCACAAGTTCAATTGAAAGTATCAACACAAGTTGTTAAAACTTGAGGGTTACATTACTGAACTACTGTATGTCCTACTTCATGAACAAAGCTTGAGGCAGTGATAGGCAACTAGATGCTTCTAAGAATCACAGAAGCTTCATTCAATGCAATTGAAGAATGATAAAGTAAAATAAAAAAAAAATGTTTTTGAAAATTTCATTTCAATTATCGGAACACATTTATCATACCGATGAACAATGATTTCAGCTCAAATTAATTTCAATCATGATCACTAGAAATAAACTAAAGATTGCACTGTCCAATTTAACTAGATTACTCAGACAATTGAGAAAAGAAAGGCAAATATTTAGAAACTACTGTTCAGTGTGAATTTGAAAATGACCACATATGGGGTGTACTGCACATGAGATGAAAATATATTGGTATACAAATGCAGCAACAAATAAACTTTTAGTCTACCAAGAATTCTAAATTTACAGTGCATATAAAAAATAATCTTCTCCTTACAAAAGACTCTCATGATAATAATATCGAATCCCATTATACATGTAGGCTGTAGAATAATATCATAATTCCTTGATTAACGTGTTTAGAATGGTGGGGTATATGCTAGGGTATATGCTAGGGTATATGCTAGGAGTCCACGCAGCAGGAGTTCTGGCAGCATTTCTTCTTAGAAAGATGACTAGCGATAGCCAGAGCGCCACCCGATGCAAACCTCACAAAGGTATCCCCAATGAGAGGGCCCATGGCATACAGCCCTGGCTCTGCATCCGTTTCCATGGTAAAGGGATCAACACTCACCGGATTGTTCTTGCAATTGATGTCGTTACTCTCTTCACCGAGGCCGACCCCCTCACGAGGTAGGAAGGAAAGATCTGGTTTCGCTCCGATGAGGACCGTAACCATCGAGACAGGCAAACTGTGTGTCGTGTCTTTATCAGACAGAGTGACTATGAGGTTCCGGCCAAAGTCAACCGCATGGTGCTTGGACAATGGCGTGTAGCCTTCTTCCTTGACCTCCCCTCTCATCATCTGCAGGACGCGATAGTACTCTGGATAGACTACCTTTGGAAGCTTGCTGAGAGTGATGGCAGGATCCCGAGGTGACCTTCGGAAGACATGGACAACAGGCACCCCAGCGTTTCTTGCCATCAAGATGGCATCTGCTGCAGAGAGTCCTGACCCGATCACAAGCACAGGATACGACTGACTACTCAGATCTCCTTCCTGAATGGCGGATTCCAAGTACTTCAGATCGTACCTAACATACCGGAAATCATCTCCTGGGACGTTCAAGCGGTTCGGCTTCCCCATCATCCCAGTCGCCAGGACGACATTAGGAGACAGGACGGTGAACTTCTGCCGACATCCGCAGAGTGGGTCAATGTGCTCACCTTTGACCTCAAAGAGGTTCTCTCCTTCCAGCTTGCAGCATCGCTGACAAGGAATCTCCGGCTCTCCACTCTCGTCGTTGATGACACGTCGACCCTTGAGACGACGGATGGAAAGAACCTTGGTGTAAGGCACAAAGTTATCCTCCAGCTTCTTGCTCTTCACGTAGTCTTGGTAGTAGTGGGCCACTTCTGAAAGCGTTGCTCTCCTGTGGTTGCTTGGCATAGTGGTGTCTTTGTGGATTTCCCTGTAAAGAAACAATTGAAAATGGACCAGAAGTTATTGGATCCCTATTCATAAAGACATGTGTAATTATTGTAGTTGGCCAGTCATGAAATAAATCAAATTTATCTAGTAATAATGTATTCCTTGAGACAATTTCATATTTGCACAATGACAATAAGAATATTTTTGGTTTAAATACTTCAGGAATTCAGATATTCAGATATGTGAAAGAAGCAGCACTAATGATGCACACTTCTGAAATGAAATTTGCCTTGAAAAAGTTGCATACAGTGTATACCAATAGTACCCATCTGCCACACAATTATGCATATAGTCTTTTGAATTTACTAAAGAATTGACCAACTATGGGGAGCAGTGAATGCACTCAGATAAGTCCATAACCAATTTGAATGTGCACAAATTTCCACAACCCACTTTCTTTTCTTTGTCAGTCTGCTGAGTGAATAGAATCTCCCCTCCCCTATTTTCATTTGTTACTCTGCTCACTGGGTGACTTCTTGGATGTGAAAAGAACCTATCAATATTGTTATGCCACCATCCTGATGAAACTCTTCCATAGTGGATCAATATCTCAATTGTAGGCCTCTCAACTCATTGCAGAAAAAGAGGAATGGATAGAAATAGGAAAGAAACCATGTTTCTCAAAGGACTGTGTAGTAGGATTATCAAGAAAATAGGGAGACTGATTTGTTAATGACCTTAAAACTCTCTCAATATAGTAAAAAAAAAAAATCAGAATTATTCTTTCCTCAAATGCCTGTCATCCGTTCCTGGCTTTCCAAAGTGTGTACAAGCTACAACTATAACTCTTATTAACATGCTACATTACGTAACCATAGAGTGCTAGGTTTTTCTGAAAGTATGGGGTAGTGTGTGCTCAACCTGCCGATCAGAGTCAACAGAAGCGAGACATCATGGGTGACTGGAGTCGACAGAAGCAAGTAAAGAGTTTGGGCAGTTATTATGTCAGAAATTAATTTTCTATCCTACCTATACTCTGCAGCCCACTCATCAAAGCTCATATCAGGTAACTCCATCCATGCTCCAAGTCTCAGGGTCAGCACAGAATCATCCATTTCCTGCACAAAACAAAAATAAACATATACCTATGAAACACTGATTTACATCTGATTTACATACCAGTGCGATATTACAGTTTAATGTACAATTAAAAAGGCAATTCAATTTTTTTTTGTATACCGGTACTTGAAATAACTTTGTATTCTTACCCTAAATAAAATAAATTTATCTACCCAAATATTTAAATGCATGTGTTTTTAGGGGGGAGCCGAAGTAAAAATTATTGTATATACAAAATTCACAAAATGCATTTGACATTATATATAATTGTAATTTGTGGTTATGATATACTGTATCCTTTCAGGCTTAATATGATTAATATTTAATCTGTTTACTGGATTTAATACATTGTACATTTGTAATCATCACGTTCATTCAAAGTGTATGTTTGGATGTCACAAAACTATTTTCCTTTCAATATTACATTACAGTGCAATAATTTTATGTATGTTGCACTTCACATTCATACTTTTGTAACGTTTGTAAACTGTCCATAATGACTTGGCTTTACACTGCATTTAGCTTTCTCTCATATTTGGCCTGAAATTCATTGGACATTCATGTATTGAACTCAATTGGGAAAATCAATCTTTTCCCTTTAGCTATCCTTTTTAATATTCACATACATTATAGATATATCCTTAAATATACTCCAACCATGATATACAGTTTTTAACAATCTTTACAATGCCACACACATATAGAAAAATAACTGGAATCCAAGGATAAGTAAACATGTAGATGAATACCACTATAACAAATGCAGCCTTGCTGGCAGCAGTTCAATGTATGAAAAGTCACCCACGGCCAATTAACTCGATGTACTACAATGTTAGAAACCGTTGCACATATCCAATGAGAATGGTGTGGCATNATCCAAGGATAAGTAAACATGTAGATGAATACCACTATAACAAATGCAGCCTTGCTGGCAGCAGTTCAATGTATGAAAAGTCACCCACGGCCAATTAACTCGATGTACTACAATGTTAGAAACCGCTGCACATATCCAATGAGAATGGTGTTGCATAGCTTTCCTCAAGCGAAATACCAATTTATTCAATTGAATCTTTCCAAGCTATTCCTAATCCCTTCTTCTTTTCTCTCGCATGATTTCTCTGTCTCTCCCTCCCTCTCTATCTTCATCTCTCTCTCTCATCCTCATCATTGAAATGAGAATGGATCACTCAGCAGTATGCAATATCAAACAATGAGATGTATATTAAAGGGGCACTTCCCCCAGAAATTGATACGCTGCTTTTAGTGAAGGAAGAAAGGTGAAATGAATAAACAGTAATAATTTAAGCTTAAATCAGATAAATCCATTCAAAAGTTATAAATCTTTAAAGTGGGAAATGGGAGTAACAAATGCGAAGCTTTGCTTGCAAAACCACAACCAATATGTAATTTGTCAATTCTACTATAAACACTATTATGGTAGGCCTAGATTGTATTAGCATTGAGGCTGTAAATGTAGTTCAAAGGGGATGATATTCTACTGTCTGACGAGTTTTCTGCATATATATCAATACTTTGTGACCTCCATTCATTGTAAATGTAGGTAAACAGAAAACAGAAAACAGAGTAAACCAATGTAAAATGTACATGTAGGTCAGTCTAAAACCATGAACCTGGTGCAGGCCTTATCTCCTGCAAATTAGCAATTCGTTAATGAATCTTGTTTCATATTTCATTATAATTTTTATCAGTATCATAGTTATTACATTACAGTCTCATGTATCTTTAATTATGCAGTGTTCATGAACCTGTTCTACCTATTCCTGTATGCTTTGCATCTTTTGATAATCTTTTTGCAATTTTCCCACTTCTCTCATATCTAAATGTATATCTAAATGTATTGATCTAAATAGAGAAAACATTGTGGAATCATGACAAAGTGTATGTAAGAATGCATGTTTTCCACAATGTCACGGCATAGTACTGTTTGACAAACGTGAATTTTATATTTTCTTAATGGAAAAAATTAACCAGGAAATTAAAAATTTTCAATTTCAATCAATATTGGTAATGATTTTAGTTACTGAGTACATGTACAGGATAGTCTCAGGATGGAATAGATGGGAGATTGTGCAGCTGTGCTCTCATACATTCAAACACATTGCTATAATAGAGTGGTCTACATGGAAACATAATGCACTATTAAAAAATAAAGCTTGTTTAAAAGAGAAAAATGTCAGGAATCTACTCCCATTCAGTGGTTAAAACAGGAATCTATTAAACAGCAAAGTCTTGCCACGTAATGAGTCTATACACTACACAATGAACTAGTCTCTGTTTTGTCAAAAATAGTCTCTGTATAACATTTGTATGTTTTCACCTGACCTCAGCTAGAAACTGGAATACATGAAGACTTTGTATCACTTCACCACAAACATCAACGGACTATAAATAGAGTGTATGCTCGCTACAGGGTGTATTGAAAAAAAAAGGCAACACTCTGTACAAAAAAAAATCATAACTATTAGTATTGGAAAATTAATTTTCTTACTTACTTCTGCTTGTATTCTATTATAAAATATAGACTCGCAGAAAGATGACTCAAAATGACAAATTTTCTGTAATTTGAAACTCATAGACTTGTAGCTGAAAACCATAAGTGTATGGACTTCCAAATGATGCTTCCAAATTTGACTCTGAAGACAATCTCTACCGGGATGCGAGGCATTATCCCTCTTCCTAGAAGGTTTCGCTCCAAAAACAGCCGGGTTGAATTAGGGTTCAGAAATCTGAATGTATGGACTTGATACATGTACTTACCCACCATGATCCGCCAGGCTTCCCACTGCCCAGCACGATATGATCTACGGCGTTGGACCGATGATAGCGCCATTCCAGACGAGACTTCTCATCTTCCCCCTGGTCTGCTCCAGGTCTGGACAGGGTATCAAAGAGAAGGGCAACGGGGTTGTGGGAGCGTCCTTCTAAACCTTCACTCAGGTAATCCAAATCCTATAGCAATGCAAATGAATGGATAAATATTTTTTGCTCTATGAATATCATCTTATAAATATAATGGGTATGGTAGGCAAAACAATTGAAAATGAATGTAGAATTACATCTGAATTTTTTTGCTACGGTTACAGTTGTGCAAATTACATGAACACAAATTCTGTAAACTCCAACTCATAAGAATTCCCATGTAGTGTGATAATCTTTAATTTTTAGAATACATTGTAACAACTCCCTAATGTGTGAAAAGGTCTCAATATCAGTGAATTCACTAAAATTTATGGACTCTATATTTGGCTTTTACAGCATTATTTACAGTATTATGTCAGTCAATAAGCACATCAACTTGATACTGGCACTCAATCATTCAGTAATGAATATCATGTAGAGTCTAATAAAAGATACATGTATAATATATTCTATTCATGTCAATTCTTTCCCACCACTTGCAAAGGAAAATGTCACTTCCATTATAACCCATTTAAAACATCAATTTCCTTTAGAACATACATGTATGTACATTGCGCAATTCAATTTTTCAATTCAAAAGAACGTTCTGGTGTGATGCCCAGGCATAATGCAGTACCTGGGAGATTCCATCTTGCAGCTATTATGCTAAACCCATCAGACATAAGTGGGGATGGAGCTCTGACTATGTATGTGTGACCCACTTCTTTGCAAAAGTTACAATTTGACAGAGAAAGAATTTTTGCTGACTCATAGTTGTACGGGACCTTAATCTGAATAATTCTTTATTTCTACAGTGTAATTTCATTTTCTAAAGAATCTCTGCACCATAAATCATGCATTTAATGTTCATGTACATGTAGACCTTGGTGCCAATATCTAGGACAAAATCCAGAAATTTACACTCTGGTTAATGTGATCAGAACTGGAGAACACTCATGTATGACTGAAAAAATATGATAACTCTTGACAAATTGAATAAAAATCTGAATCTCATGCATGCTAAGCATTGAAATGAAAACATGTAAATAACTTTCAAATTCTGCAATATATCAATATTACATTCAGTCATTTTTATGAAGCCAAGACATATTGAGGGCAACATAGTGTTAGAATGGGCTAAATCAACCCATTAGAGTCCAAATGTAAAATGTCAGACAAAGTTTATGAAATGAAATACACACGCCACTCTATCAATGTACATTTTATATTCAAATTGTATTATGATTCAGAAATTGCTGAATATTGAAAAAAAAAAGAACAATACTTTCTTGCTGGTAGGAGTTTGCCATCTGATGAATCAATTTACGAGCAAACTGTGAATTTTAGAGTAAATTATAATTTTCCTACTTGTCTGATAAAGTTGATGACCTCCTAAATTCTCAGACATTACAATGTACATTTTGCACATATAGCAATGTTATATTTCTTTCGACAAATTTTGTTCAAATTACTTTGTCAGAAAACTCAGAGTATCATTTGGACACAAATAACCAAGTTCACAGAGAGTTGACTTTACATTGTTGATGTTGAAAAGTTTCAAAATGTTTTTAGAGTAGACTGGTTTAATAAGCTTATTTTTTTACTGTATGCTTTATTTTATGGATACTAACTCTGAGCACAAACATTGTTCTTGACAACTTTAAATCTTGAGGCTTTCCAAACCAAGCAACAAATAATCTATGCAAACTGGATTCAAAGTATTGTAATTCAATTGTTACAAACAGGCTCAAAGAATATCCTGCATAATTTCTGTGATGAATTTCATTAAAAACCAGTCTATTCTCTAAATTTACTAAAGCAAAAAACAACAACAACAAACCAAAACAACAAGAAAACAACAAACAAACAACAAATAAAAACATTATGTATACTTACAAATTCTAGAATAGACCTGTCCTTGTTCCCTTCTAGCTTGAGCTGTAGGATATCATTAGGATGGGGCTCACCAGTAAAATATGGCCAGTTACCAGACAAGAAGTAAGACAGACAAATTCCTGATGGGCCATTACCTATGAACAGGTTAATAGAGAAAATAAAAAATAAGGCATGTTTATGAAAATGATGTCACATTTCGAACATAAGAGTTAAAATCAACAAATTGTTGGATTCTTAATACAGAGTACATGAAGGAAAACTATTTACATTTGTGTTTTTGAGGAATATTTGTAGATAGCCGACTGTTTATAGGGCATAAATTTATAAAATAAAGTTTGCCTCAAAAGCAAAACAGAAGATTCAGGCTGTATATATTTCTCATAACAGTACAAAGTGATTTTCCTGGTCCCACATCTTCGTATTATTGTAATTTGTATTCTAGTCCTGATATAATCAAGGCTTCGATATGTTTCTCTGGTCCCAAGGGCCTCATTATATTAACTGCATTCTACCATAAAATTGCAAATTATTTCAAAAATATTTTGTATAAAGAACAATTATAATGCATGCTATCTTTATACTCGTATGTAATCTTACAAACGTATTAGCACTTCGTTCTGACTTCCCATACACAATGAAAATCAAACCAACCTCAACGCATAATGAAAACATATCAAGGGCTAGCCTTTCAGCGACCCTTTCTCAGTGACATTAAAAGTAGCCCAGTTCAGACTGACACAGATGCACTACTCTTGCTAATGTCCCATTCAGACAATCACCGGTAATCGCCCGGTGATTGCCCGGTGAACATCAGGAAGTCCCACACTGATAAGGGCTCGCCGGTTGTACTCCAGAGGCAATTTTTTTTTTTTTATTTGAAACATTCACAATTAGAGGAAGCCGAGGTCAATCATTTAAGTGAAACACTGGCGAAACTGAAAGTCTGATTGAAGACCTCCGGAGATTCTCCGGTTAACAGTGGGGAATAGCACAGACTATTCAAAGATCGTTTGGACTTTCCTCAATTTTTTTTTAGCAGAGCATGCAAGATTGTGAACCATTATTGTTCTGTAAAATTCATTATTAAATTCATAAATAAATGACTAATTAAAAAGTCTTTCTTGCTATGCGCTGTATCACTTACATGTACTTCAGCTGCTTGGTTATTCTACATGTAATTCTAATCTATCATCCACTACAATTCCATTGCCTATACAGGGCTTGATCTCTTTAATAGTCTACTATTCCTTTAAGGAACCAGATGGGCTCCTTAAACTTATTTTGGGGGAGCCTGCTTACATTTAAGTCTTAATGACCCCAATTTTATCTTGTAATTTCAGGGAAATCATTTTTATCTATAAAAAAAAAGCTGGAAAGCCAGCCGGGCTCTCCAAACGATTTTCCAAGGAGCCTCTTGCAGTGTTGGGGAGCCATTTGCCAACGGGCTCCCTTTAAACTCGAGCCAAGCTACATTCATGTACCAATGTCAAGTGGAATAAACCTGAGCAGACTACAGTGTATGAGGTCTGATGTTGACGTTGATTCACTGGGTGTTAGCCAGAGATTGTTCGAATGGTGTTCAAGTTTCGTTGAACTTCATTTGGTCTATCTTTTAATTAATACCTGTATACAATATATTCGAGTCTTTCGGATTTATTTTCCCTTTAATACAGGCTGTAATTTGTAATTTGTCTATAAAAGAGATAATGTGAGAAAGGTAATGTATCAATGTGTATTCTAAATTAAATTGCCAATCAATCGCAAATTACAAAAAAATAATCAAGATTTGTTAACAATCAGACAGTCTTCTCTACAAGACCCATTTGCAACAATGATTCCGATTGGTCAAGCGGCAGCTTGAAACCAATTTCAACTTTCCTACAACATCCAGGGCTATCAAAAAGTCATGCAGATGATTGTTTCTCTCATACACTGTATGTACACACTGTCTTCATAATAGAAGTATGGAATTTGAATTTTATAATCTGCCAAAAGAAAAGAAAAATTAACTATGGTTAACAATTGAACAAAAAAACAAAATTTTTGTTTAAAAAAGTAGTTTTTTTGTCATGCACTAGTTCTCTCTTCAGCTATTCAAAGGGGGGGGGGGGGACTGCAAACACTTGAATACAAACATAGGAAAAAATGAACATTTTTTTTTTATCATGTATGAGAAATCTATCAACAAGTAAACAAATTGTGCACATATTTGTTTTCTAAAATTTTTTTGCAAAAAACAAACAATTTTACATCCCCTGAATGCATTGGAAAATTGAGATCTATAGCTTACCTATAATAAGGACTGGTGTGTAATGTTCCTTGAGTGCATGGTTATCACCAGTACTTCTCTGATCGGGACTTGATCCGTACTTCAAAGTGGAGTTGCAATCACTATTACAGGGGCATTAATCTTCTGAAGCCATTTAATACATCCACAAACAAAGCTCGCTTCAAACCTCTTTGCTTCTCAGAAAATTGTCAATCGAGCTAGGTAATAATCCTGGTTAGTGAAGGAGTTCACAATTGAATCACATGTATGATCCTCTATTATATCAATCACAAGTACCTGAATGCCACTCACATTCAGATACTTATTATTCTATTGAGAACTACATGCCGCTTTCCTTCTCGAAAGATGAGATGATGGAGTTGTCCCAGAGAGTACCGTAGATTGGATCGAGCTGGAGGACAGACACTGAACTGAGTTAATGATGGAAGATGGTCTGATGAGATATTTCCCGTCCAGACAGCTTTATCAAACTCTACTCAGTCGGACTCTGATGCTTGGACTCTGCATACATGTGTATTTAAATGCTTAATATCTTGTGGAGAGCTGAGCTAGAGATATGTCGATCTTTATTTACGAGGGCTTCCTGAGCAAAGTCTATTTTTTCCCTCTCAACCAGCAAAAAGGGCTGATTGGAGAAGAGTTAAAATGCCGTGAATTCTTCTCCGCCCAATAGGTTTTGAAGATGACTGCCTCTCAGTAGAGAGAGAGAGAAAGCAACCGATATTTAATGATGGAAGAAACAGTTGTCTCCCTGATTCTGGAAGCCCTGTCATCTGCTGCTAGACAGGATTTTGTTCACCAGTTCACATGGGAATTTTAGCTCGGACTTGCAGGGCAGCTGAGCCGAACAGCAGCATGAACTGATTTGCTCTTCTTTCCAGTATTTCTGAACCCTCATTGTGTACCAAGTGCTCAGCCGACATCAGATCTACAGGAGAGAGGCAAGAAGAGAAAGAGAGAGAACGTATTAATTATTCATGAGTGGGTGGGAATGTCAATTTCTTTCACTGTAAGGATTCTTACTTTAAGCCTAAACGCACACACTCACAGTTGAATAATAGAGGTCTAGTCTTTAACTGTGACTCTGTTTAATACCTGTCTCAATTAATCATGGAATCAAGCAGTTGGATTAACTTTCACTTCATATTAGATGTAAATCTGTGATAAAAACTTAACCATCATGTGATGGTTAAACTATTACATCAAAATTAAGATATTATACCAGCACAGTTATCATGATAAATTTGAAAACACCCCAAGAAACATTTCGAAGGTCTGGCATTATAGACTAGCTGAAATGCACGAGGTCTCTTCGTGCTACAATGAAGACACAGACTACTGCATATTGATTAGGACTCATGAATATTCATATAGAAGGTGTTGCTCTCTGAATGCAAAGAGCCAATCACAATGCATGCTTGGAAATAAGTGTTATAATGGGCCAATAGGTTTTATCAGCACTAACTCCAACATGTATCATCAATATTCATATGTGCACACGGTTCACTACTATTTACAATTTCTGCTGACTCACATGCAATGTTTACATCAAATATCAATATTATAGAAACTGACTCCCTTGCATAACTTGCAAAAAAGGGATTGGAGAGAGGATGAGAAAAGAGGGAGAGGGGGAAAGAGAGAAAGGGAGAGGGGGAAAGAGGGAGCGGGAGAGGGGAAAAGAGGGAGAGGGAGAGAGGAAAGAGAGGGAGAGGGAAAAGAGGGGAGAGGGGGAGCCCTACACACATCAAAACATACAAAAACACAGAAAAAGTGCCATTTATTTAAGTTATCCTCACAGGGTGCTACTAGATTTTTTTTATCACTTGCACTAAACATTGCTTGCCCAAACACCAATGTCACTTGCCCAAGGTTATAAACTTTATCAAATGAAAATACAAAAGCATCTGCAAACACATGAAGTCAATCAAATGATAGATCTTGCTACTGGATACTCAAGATGAATGACAAGTTGCCAATTGAAAGATACAAATCAAAAGTGGAAATAAAAACTTAAAAATTCAAAATTTTTAACTGATTATCCGATTTGGCTCAAATTTTCAGTTTGGTCATCTTAATTTTCTTCATTCACTGACAACACATCAATGTCTGCCAGAGGTACCCCTTTTAAAATTGTATGATAAACTAGATGAATCCTCGACCGCGTACGGTCAAAATTCATGCCTCCGCAATCACGCAATCAGAAAGATATGTACATGTACGGCTTGTTTGTTCCATGCCATCAGAAATTAAAAATATTTTACAAATTTTGGGCGGATTCCGCCCCCCCTCAACCTTTTTTCGAATATCTCCCACACGCGCCAACAAATTTTCGCGACGCATCATGACTGTTTTCTTTCAAGTGTCCCGCAAGTTTTGAGACCAAATTCGCCGCGCCCACGCATACCGTTTTCGTGCCACGCCCATTTGAAAAAAATTGCTCATAAACGTGATTTTGTGTACAAAGTCAATGCAAATTGTGTTTTCACTAAAATATCATAAAAACTGGAATATTTTTACTTTTAATGGCTCAAATTAATTTATTTTTTGCAGCATTTTGCCTCAAATAATGTCTGCAACAAATATCAGTAAAAAAAAAACAAAAACAAAAGGTAAAAAACATAGAAATACATGAGAAATTAATTTTGATAATGAATTTTTGTTTAAACAAATTTGTAGAGAATGCTAAAAGGAATATTTTCAAAAAGAAATCAGCTCAATTGGAGATTTAATGAGTGATTAAGTGCCCAAAAGTGTGGCATTGCTCAAAAAGCCCGGCCTGATTAACCCTGTGAACCCCAAATATCATCAGTTCTTCCTCACATGCTTATACATAATTGAGCTACACACTGTAAGTTTGAAAGAAATCGGTTCAATTTTTTTCGTTATCGATTTATAACAATGAGCTTTATTGGGTTTTTCTGCCCGGTGACCTTTGACCTACTGCACCCAAAATCTAATCAGTTCATCCTCACATGCTTATACATACTTGAGCCAAGTTTGGTCAAAATCTGTATAGCAGTTCTGAACTTAGTGCGGTAGCAAGCTATTTTGGGTGATTTTTTGCAAGTTTTTGGCCCTGTGACCTTTGACCTTTGACTTTTGACCCCCTGAACCAAAAATCTAATCAGTTCATCCTCACATGTTTCTACATACTTGAGCCAAGTTTGGTCAAAATCCGTCAAGCGGTTCTGAACTTATCACGGTAACAAGGTCCGGACGGACGCACGGATGGACAGACGCATGGACGGACGGACGGACACCCCGAAAACATAATGCCTCCGGCACCACCTTACGGTGGCGGAGGCATAAAAATCAACAAGGAAATGACCAGAAGGCAAAAGGCAAAAGCTTGCATTTTCCAGGATTCATTCTTCATCAAAAACATAAGGGACTGGATTAATCTTGAATAATACTATGTACTAAAAAGACCACTTTTATCAAATGGTGGGGTGTCAAAACATACATTGCACTTCCAAGTTTTCTTAAAGTGTCCATTAAAAAAGGGGAACTTCACCCAGACATTTATGTACATGTACTCCCAGTGGATGGAGAAAAATAAAAAGATCAAACCGTGAGAATTTTAGTAAAATCCGACAAAGTTTTGATTCATATCCCTAATGGGCTCCTTACATTGGCAACAAAATGGCTGCCAAAATTGAGAACACTTCATTCACTTTTACACAGAATTTTGCATTTTATTTCTTTTTTTCGAAAAGTAGACACTTTTTACTTTCCTCTAAAAGTGTAGTACGGACATTTTGATTCTGCATGCATTTTGGGATGAAACTTGTTGATTCATCATCTTCTTTTTTCTAACATTTGAAAATTTGAAATTCTGTGCACAAAGTGAATGAAGAGTTCTCCATGTTAGCAGCCATTTTGTGCCTGTATGCTGTCAATCTATAAAGGAGGCCATGATGGGTGTAAATAAAAACTGAAAATTTGTAACTTTTGAATGGATTGTTGGATTTTGCTCAACTTTTCACAGTTTGATCATTGCATTTTCTTCTTCTGATGAGAACATATTCGATGTCAAGGAGATATTCCCCTTGAAGGTGAAAAATGTTTGTGAAAGTTGAGGATCGCCTATATAATAATAGCTCTGACTCTGTGCACTGGCATGGCAAACAGATTAAAAGTTACACGTCTCTAATTTTAAGGCGAGCAGAACAATTTGGGGCATTCTACATGTATTCAAACTCAAATTTCTTTTTAGGTAATGAAAGAGCAATATGCAGTTTTGATACCTACCCTCTTATTTAGCTCTTCAAAGCTCTAGACTATCAAATTTGTTGTATTTTCATTTTCCCAATCAATATCTACTTTAAGTTACACATACCTGCTAAAATTATCTTCATTAAATTGACAAATGGTTTTCTTGGATTAACTACATGTAACACAGAAAGTCTTAACTTTTCAACAGTTTTTCTTTATCTTTATTTTCTCATTGCTTTGTTAGGTGTATATAAATGTACTTTAAAAAATGGTTTAATAGGCAAATGTTGTTTGTTTCTTTATTGGCATATTTTGTATAGGTTTTTCTCAATTATAAATGTGAACATTTTCATTTTTTTAAATGATAATCAGAGGTTATGTTTCAATTCCTAGCCAACTCAAGGGTTGCTGAAACCCATTGAGGAAATGGAAAAGAAGAAGGCAGAGCAGGGACAAGAGAGAGAGAGGATGATGCAGATAAGGGGGAGAGAACGGGAAGACGGTGGTGGAAGAAGAGGCGGAATAAGAGGAAGAGGAGAAGGAGTGAAGAGAAAGAAGAGGAGGATGAAAAAGAGGCAAAGGAGCTTGAGAAAGCGGAGGAGGAGCAGAAGAAGAGAAGGAGGATATGGAAGAGGAGGAGTACAAGCATGTTAAAGAAGGGGTGGAAGAAGAGACGGAAGGCAGCGGCATAACCAGAATTCAGTAGCCATCTCAATTACAGTGTACTTTGTACCAGATTCGCCTAACTTCAAGAAACTTTTGCAAATTTAGATCGAGGCACAATTTTTTCTAATGTTAAGGCCAAAATAATTTGAATTTTCAATAATTTCTTTAAGTCTGAAAGACAAGGAATTGTTCTTAAGTTGAGGGACCCACTCCAGCTTTTATAGCCATTGCAGCACATTCAACATGTATGCTGAGCTGCTATCTTGTGCTGATGATCGCAAATTTATATCTGGATCCTGATATAGTTAAAGCCTACATGTATGTCTAGACCAAGCTCCGGAAACACTCAGAATAATGAATACGCACCTTTACGGTTGTTCACATCTACTATTTATTATTTTTTATCTGGCTTTTACAAGCAAAGAAGAAACATGATCATCACATGATCAATAGGATGGAAAGGGTCTCGAAAGGGTATGTTGAGCGAAAACACTTGCATTCTGGTATTTTAGACTTTTTAAAAGCTGTAGTCAGAATAGCTGTAGTCAGAATGCATTTTTTGGGGGGTAATATTTCACTTTTTAAGATTCATTTGAAAGAGCAATTAGAAAATAAATCAACGAGGCGCTCCTCTTACAAGAAAGAGGACACAACGTAATAACATTTAAAACAATGACAGTACCGTACTCAAACACCAGCTGGAATAGTATGTACTTCACAAGTACAGATATATGTAGACATACACACACATTAAACATTAAAGGGGAACCTACCCCTGGAATTATCGTGCTCTCATTGAATTATCGTGAATGATTAGTTGTCCAACATAACGTCACAGATTCCATCGAATTTGCCGATCGCACCGATCTCCATGAGCGGTAGGGATCATCATATCTCTGTGATTTTGAAAATTCATAACTTTTGAACGGCTTGTCCAATTTTGCTAAAATTTTCAGTTTGTTCATCTGATTTTTCTTCATTTAACCCATAAACTGCGAAGGGCCAGAAAAGTGGCCCAGAACTTGAAACTGCTATACCACAATTTTGTGTGCATAACAAAAGGCTGCAGATCTATTGTGCATGGACAATGTTCTGAAATGTCCATTGATAACAGTTGTCAACAACCATTCATCATT
>BQKZ01002990.1:19867-31866 GCA_036244855.1 Temnopleurus reevesii | reverse complement strand
GGGGGGGGGGGGGGGGCTGACAATCAGGAAAAAAAAAAATATGTCATCAGCTGAAATTATGTGCCTCTATATCAGCAAAATTTGCGCCCCGGGGCTGACAAACAAGAAGAAATGGGACCTCGGTAGAAATTTTGCGCCGGGGAGGGGGTTGACAATCGAGAAGAAAAAGGGAATCAGCTGAAATTGTGCGCCCTTATCGGCAAATTTTGCGCACCCGAGGCTCATGAGCAAGAAGAAAAATGGGCATATGCAGAAATGTTGTATCCCGGCAGGCTGAAGAAAAAAAACCCAGCAACTTTTGGCGCCCTTTCCAGTTTGGCACCCATCTTCGCATCCAGCTGCAGACCAGGGTACAAGCTTTAGAACATATACGTGTACTGTATGCCATGCGATTATCACCTTGCTCAAAATGCCTCGAAAATCTGGGGCCAATTGCACGAAATAGTCTTCGCCATCCTCTTCATGCTAAGGCGTCTTAAGTTCTTGCGCCACCCTCTTAACATATAGTCGTATCGACGATAATGTCTTTGTTACGAGGGTGGCACATGAAGTTATAGCATGAAGAGGATAGCTAAGACCATTTCGCGCAATCGGCCCCTGGTTCCATTGTACAATGTCAATACAATTCTTTGTCTGTTTTCTTATCACCGGCCTAGATGTTTAAAGGGTGTGCATTTAATGACTCTCATGATTTCAACAACAATTTCCATCGTATAAACACACAATGAAAGTGATCAAAATTGAGAAAAATGATTTAGAAATGAATAAAACAGTATACGGCAAATACATCCCCTCGATTGAAGCCAAGTGGGAGTAGGAATAAAATAATTTGGAGTTGATTCACACATGCATGATAATAATAATAGATGCAATTTATATAGCGCACTTGTCCACTCTGATCTGCGGAGTGCTCAAGGCGCTTTGTATTTTAACACGCTTTGCTATTAACACGATATAAACTATTTTCGAAAAGTTAAGTCGAACGCAGACAATAGATCCGTACACCGTGTATTCAAATGTGCGGACACAACAATGACAAGCAAGTATCGAATTTAATGGCATTACAAAGAACCATTGAAATTGCGTTCGACCTAACTTTTCGAAAATAGTTTATATCGATCGTGTTTATTATCTTACATGATGGTGGTGATGATGCTGTAGATACTCACCCATTTAACACCATAGGAATGATCAGGATAACTGACGTCACATAAAATGTGAGTTGAGGTAACCCCATTTTGAGAGCTTTCGAGAAGAGTCCGTTAATGAAGAGAGGCGAACATAGACTCACAAGACTCAGGGTGAATGACAGGACGGCAAAGGTGGTTCCTGGGGTTAAGTATTTAAAAACATATTAAGGACAACAAAATGTCAGCTTTGATGAATTGGTAAACAGATAATGAAATTATTATGAAAAGCTATTTTATATAAAAGCTGCTGCTACTACAGCGTCATTATTATCTTTAAGGGGCCGGTTTATTAATAGATGGAAATTGTATGCGTTCTCGATACACAAATGTTATTTTTGACAACCTGAAAGCTTGCCGGAGGCTTGCTGGACAGAGCAAGAAGTAATTAATGAAAACTGGATTTCAAGTATTGTAGTTCAATATGTTTGTTGGTAAGAAACGTGCATCAATTTAAATCTAATAGCATAACAGGCCTGCCAGGATAGTGTCCATACCCACACCACACACACCCATACTGACACCACACATGCACCCATATCCACACACCTGAATACCCATATAAGTTTAGCACAAATGCTTACACAAACACCTGCACATACACAAGCACATCGACATATACACACATCCACACTGCAAACACGTACAATTACATATTATGCTTACCAAAATAGCGATACAATATAGCACACCCACATACATTTATTCACACATGCACTAACGTATAAACACACATATGCAAGCACCACATACAATACATATACATAAACAATTCCTATCATCGTACAAATATAACAAACACGCACACACTCACACACACTCGCAAAGACAATTGCTTTACAGTAAAATGTCCCCTACCATGTTCCTCCTTAGTGACAGCTTTGGAGAGAAGATCTCTACACAAAGGCGAGACGTTGGTTCGAAGGAAACTAACGGCAGTTGCTGAAAAAAAGAATGGCATTTATCTGTAATGCTATACAATTCGACGCCGGATGAGAAAATTACTCTTTTAGGACAACTGGTATAAAGGTATTTCGAACATCATAAGACTTTACATAAAGCATACATACATCTACTGTAATGCACACATATTTCAATCATGGGATATAATCGTGACGTAAAAAAATCTTTGATTAAACTGCAATTGTCAATTAGTCTTTTTTCCCTGACAGTTCTTATACAAAATTTCAATAACAGAAAATCAATATCTATTTCGCAGTAGTGAAGGGGGTTCCTGCTGAGAGTATGTTTTTGTACATACACCATTTCATTTATTAATCTCATTGATACCTTTTAAGTTATAAATGAAAGTTGGTTCTCGCCTATAGCCATTGTTAGGCTTTTATAATCATATAGGAAGCTTGAGCTTTGCTTGAGCTTTCTTAAGTTTAGAGGCATCTCATGCAGTCATAATTGACTGGATATTAATGAATATTAATAAATATAAACATATTGATCACGGTGTTTATTAATCTGGGTCGGTGTATCGACAGTCGTTAAGTTAACGATTGAACTTAAACTTAATAATTAACCTTAAACTGGCTTGAAATTTCGTTTATAACTTAATAGCCTATGAGAATTGACCCGATTTTTACCCAAAGCGTGACATAGCATGGTAATGCTGGTTTATTATTAAATATGATAGTCTACGGGGTACTAAACTCATATCTGGTGGGTGCCACTTGGGCACCCTTAGGGAAAATTATTATTGACATTTAAAATTTTACGGAGGCACTAAGGTGACAGACATATACGAGATTTTTTTCGCCGCAACAGCTGCCGTCCTTTTTCATCTCATTTTGGTGGCACTTTAGGGCCTTCGTAATTTTCGCTATTTATCATATTCAACAATAAACCAGCGTTATCATAATTTGTCACGGTCCTGCTGGGATTCTACTTGACTATAATTAACAGTCATGAGGATATATATGGAGGTTGACTTACCTACGATAGCTAGTTGCACAGTATTCGTTGCTAATGCTGATGTCAATATTTGAGCGATGAAAGAAAGCAGTGAAAAATGTAGAAGCCAGTATGGTGAAAAACATTTTAGAAGAGGCTTAACGATCACTGCGGCCACTGTTAGAATAAAAATATTATATAAATCTAATATTTGATTGTTAAAATATTGGCGTTTCTTGAATCACGTCATGTGGGTGGGGCCACATTTAATCATTCAGCATAAAAGTGCATGGGATGATACCAAGCAGAATGATAAAGAAATAAATTATTATTTCAGGGAAGAATTACAACGGAAAATATTTGAGGGACCCAAAGTAGAATTTCCAAGCCTATTTCACACTATTTACTTTGACATACAACATGCACCATACAAATTTTTCTGATTCGATCCGAATTTGAGAAAGGTAATTTCATATTAAACCTGTTAGCTCAATGTCCTCTCATCCTTCTCGAATTGCTATACCTGCACCCCGGTATGTAGCTACCCCGATACAACACGAATCAACACGATCCTTCGTCCATATTAATCCAGTTCAGTCGTGGACACAGAGTCGTGTTGAATCTATGTGTCTGGGGCTTAAAACAGACTTACCACAAGCAGGGAACAAGGATACTGCAGCATTATAGTAGCCAACGATTTCAGGTGTCCAACAGAATGGCCTTCCAAGACCTTAGATGACAATGGCATCGTATAAAGCGTCGTTGACTAGAATAGTCAAGGATGCAATGGCTATGATACACCAAACTACCCCTCTTCCATCTGCTTTTGTTTTACTGAATATGCCAAGAAAGCGTCGAAAGCTTTTGGTCAGGACTTTTTTCGTACTTATGTCATCAGAAGGTGGTATCGTTTCTAAGAGCACTCTTGGACACGCTGTGTATGCTAGGTTGAGAACGGAAAGTATAACTGGAACAGCAAAACACACAGGGTAGTTATCAAGGTATTGTTTAAGTATGCCACCAAGGGCCTGACCTAAGCCCCATCCTCCATAAACGCTAAATGTTTGTACTACCAATCTTTGCGTTCGGGATTGGTCTTTGGTGGAGTCTGCAATGTAAGCAGAGCTCACTGATGTTGTTGCCATTGTGTCACCACATAACCCTAAGGTTATAGCTGCGAGGAGCGTCACTGCAAGAGGTGATTCGATCGCAGAAGTCAGGAGGAAGATTAGCGTTGCAACAAGATGGCCCACAGCTGAGAAGATCAGAACGGGTTTGCGACCAATGAAGTCTGAGGAAGCGATGAGAACAGGAGCTATGATGATGGAAGGGAAGTATGAAAGGCTCGAAAACCGCATGATCCACAGGGCTGTTTCAGAGTTGATCTTCACTTCCAAAGGATCCGATACGTTAAGAAGTGAACAGTTACCAGTCTGCTGTGGTATCAAGCTGTACTGGTACTCCCTTGCAAGAACATCTCTGATGTAAAGAGTCCGAAGTGTACTCAACATTCCCTGAATTGCCAAGATCAAGAAATTAATTGGTTCGGTTGATATAAACCTGGCTTTACTCACGCTCTCCTCGTCTTCCATTTTTATTGTTAAAAGAGCAAAACAGCAAAGTCTAATAATATTTCAGAGAACACTGTCGAACTGACCCTTAGCGTAACTATATATACAAAATATCAAATGGGCACGCTTGGCCTCCTTAGACCGGACAAAAGAAGCACCGCAATCAATGAACACATGATAATGGATATTGAAGCAAGCTATTAAACTAAACGAGTACAACACGTACAACCCATAAACTGTTGCACAGATTCGAAGTCCTGGGACTTTGATGAATAATATTGCTCAATCGTGCTCTATCTTTGATTTGTTATCATTTGTATAAATAATTAATAATACTCCTTGGATATGTCTATCCCAAACGCGCCCCCCCCCCCTCCCCAAAGTTCGACGCTGCAATCATTGTTCCGTACGTAGGCATAGTTGGCGGCCCTACCCTCCCCCTCTATTATTTCCGAGTAATGGGGTGTCGATATCCGACGGGTAGTGAAGACCTTTTATTTATAATTTTTTTTATTTTGGCTTGTCTGCTCAGTCAAGCCGAAGTCGAAGGATGGGATGTCCGACGGGTAGTGAAGACCTTGTATTGATCATTATTTTATTTGGCTTGTCTGCTCAGCCAAGCCGCGGGAGGGTCAATCTTTCACTGCTGTCCCCTTTATCATTGGCCAATTCTGGATCCGCCTCATGACCCTGATAGAGAAAAACGCGTTTTTATTATTTTTGAGTCCGTGATGAACACTGCCAAAGTTTCGGCTTTTATGCTGCCCTCTCTAGCCATCAGTATTTGAATGTAAAGCACACTTTTCATCAAGTGTCTTAATTTTGATTTAAGCACAAATCCCCGGAAATGTTATATAATACCGTGCAAATTTTACTAATAAAATCGATAACGAATCTTGATCAAATATTGTACAATCGAGTAAAACCACAAAAAATAAACCAATTTGTTAGTTCTAAATCGACACATTTTTACAAAAAAAGAGCTTGTGAATAAAACATTTAATCAAATTGATATAATCATTTCAGATTGCTCTATCACTTCTCAATTTAATGCACAATTCAGAGGATTTGTGTCTAAAAAATACATACATGTATTTTGAAAATGCGGCCGGTGTGGGGTTCAAATGCGTGCCATAACATCATTACTGATGAAATGTTATGTCAATTCAAAATATTATTGCATTGTATTATGTTGTCATGTTATGGATAATAAAGTTCAAGTTCAGTTCAAGTTCAATTTCCATACGGTTTACCGACTGAGCTGTATGTCTTCTCTCATTGGACGATAGACATTAAAACAGTGAAAAGTCGTTAGCCTCGAGTTGATGCTGTAACATATTTTTACGGGAAATGGATCGTATACAGAATCTAGGTTCGATATCGCATAAGTCTTTCCATCGGTTGAATGCAGCGAGGAGCACAGTCGGTATAGTGTTTGACTGCGAATGAAGTGATTCGATCCCCATGGCATGGGTTCGAACCACACAGCTGCCGCAATTTTTCTTATATTTTGTGAAATCTTGCACACTCAGGAAAGGGACCGACATTGCACCTTTCCGAAAAAGTAAGATGGCATCCCTATAAAGCCAGGGTGCTTCCATTGTAAGGTAAAGTATTGCACAATTCTTTGCGGTCTTGTAATCCGTACTTTGTGAAGAATGGATTTCACTAAAAAATTATACAATAATGTTTCTATATTACTGAGAGAACTTATGAATATTGATTTTGTTAATTTTTCAAATTTGAAAATATGAAATCATAAGTATCAAAGCCTTACTTTAATGTCCTAACGAGTGTGGGCGCTCTGAAGATTACTCCTACGGGCACAGCTGAAGTAGGTGTTTCTATAGTTAAATCAATACGGTATTAGAGGAAACTATATTTCAACATTGAAACACTTAATTGTATTACCTCTTACAGATAATTTATTTACATCAAAGGATCACAATGAATAAGCAATCAAATTCCATGCAAAACCAAATAAACATCATGCGATAAATTCTCAATATGCACCACTGTATGAATTCGAGCGACTACGAGGCAATTCATTCCGATTGCCTTTATGAAAAAATGAGAACAAAAATGTGCTCTGGAGCAGTCGTTGTTAACAAAACTTCGACGAAATTTCCTTCTTTTTTGCACTCTATGTTATTTTTTCGTCAATCTGAATGTAATAACATATTACGCTCCCCTTTTCTCTTTTGAATAACAAAATCATAATGAGTGACAATGTGTCCAAGGTTTCGGCTCTAGCGCCCATTCACACATAGACGATACGTAATACTGATTAACCATGTTAATACGGTCCTGATGATAGTGCATAAACGGATTTTAATGAACGTGTATTCATCCTGTAGCTACTGTAAAATCGATTGTGTGGAGGCGTCGTGGTGTAGTGGTCATGACTCTCGCCTTTCAACTAGAGGGTCGTATAGGTTCGAGTCCCAGGGCACCCATGGCGTTAATTTTCTGGGGCAACAAAAATCATCCACATTGTGCTGCACTCAACCAGGTGAGGTGAATGGGTACCTGGTAGGAATTTATTCCTTAAAACGCCAAGTGCGCTGCATGGTGGCTGCCGGGCTAAAGCCAGGGTAATAATTTCTGCAATTGTAGAGCGCTTAGGGAATTTTCATGAAGAGTTGATAAGCGCTATATAAAAGCCATTCATTATTATCGATGAACTGTCCGTGTTGCTTACCGGGTATGTGTGAAAGGGGCTTATTATATTTAATTGGCGCGTTCCGATCAACTGCAACTTGCGATCAATCGCATCTTTTGAGCAACACCCCCTTAGCATGAAGAGGAAAGAGGAAAACAATTTCCTGTCGACTGTTAAAGTCCTCAGCTTGACCGAATTCGCAAATGCCTACATTATGCCTCAACCGAGAACTAAGCTGACGGACAATACAAATATAGATAATTGAAAATTACACTTAACTTCGCTATTGCACAAATTCATGTTAAAACTTTTTGTCCATCCCCTAACAAATACGGCCGGGAAGGACAACTCTGCGGGGGATGAAAAACTTGATGACGACATGTTGTGTGCTGTTGTCTTGATTCACTTCAGTGATTTACACACTTTACTTATGTATTTGCCGAAAATATTCACTACATTGATACACAAAATCGCCAAGAATACGAAAATTAAAGCTCATATGTGTCTGAAAACTGCATAAGGATGAGCCCAGATAGTGAAAGGTTTGGTATAATTAACATTTATGATACTTCGTCAAATAAAATTCCTTAAATCGTGATTTAAATTTTAAATTTGATGTTTACTCTTGAAACGAGCCGTCGTAATTTATTCAGGATATAAATGACAGAGTAAGGTAATCTGTCAAGAATGAAAAGTAATAATAATAATAATAATAGTGGCTACTGGTATAGCGCACAGGTCCACCTTTCGGTGCTCATGGCGCTTTAATTGGAATAGAAAAGTTAATGAAGACAATAGAAATGGAAGTGAATATACTGGACACAAAACAGGTATTGAAGTAAATATAAGTAAATATAATGAAGCGATCGTGATGAATAGCGCGTACAAGCATGAAAAGCGAGGACTGAATAGAATTCCTAGGAGGCACAGATTCAAAGAACAATGGTAGTGCTGAATGGTGAATAAATTATGGACACCGGCAAATTATGTTGTAAAGTGATCAATTGAACACAATGTAATTTCGGGTATCGAATGGTGTCTCTCGCTCCCAAATCATGAAAAAGTGCAACAAGTCTGAAGTGGTACAGTTAAATACTAGGTATGACACAGAATAAGATTTAAGCAAACATGGACAATAATTAAGAAAGTTACAAACAATTCATTTGTACTTGTATTTGTATTTTATTCCCCAATAATAATAATAATAATAATAGGGGTACTTTTAATGCGCCAGATTCCACATGAATAATGTGCTCAAGGCGCAGGACCGGAAAATTTAAAGAGAAGTAGAAGCAATAGGTACAACAACAAAAAGCACAAATAGATAAGAAATGAGATATATATGTGTAGATACTAATTGAAAGCACTTATGAACAGATGGGTTTTGAGCGCATTTTTGAAACATTCAACAGTTTGCACATCGCGTATTTCTTGCGGTAATTGATTCCAGAGATAAGGTGCTGCATGTGCAAATGACCTATTCCCCCATGATTTCTTAGTTTTCGGAACAGTGAGTAGTTTAGAATCAGATGATCTCAGCCGTCTAACAGGATTGTAAGGTATCAACAGATTTATATTATATTCCCGGGCACTTCCACGTAAGCAGTGAAAGACTAGTAACAAGAGTTTAAATTTTATGCGAAATTCAACAGGAAGCCAGTGTAATGATGCCAAAACAGGAGTAATGTGGGTACTGCGTCTGGTCAGCGTAACAATACGAGCTGCTGAGTTTTGCAGTTTTTGTAGGAGTGAGAGTTGTGATTGAGGAAGGTTGAACAGTAGTGCATTGCCAAAATCAAGTCTAGAAGATATGAGGGCATGAACAACTTTTTCAGTGGCCGAGCGAGTGAGATACTTGCGAATGATTCCCAAATTTCGTAGATGATATCTTACGGACTTGCAGACAGCTGAGATATGAACAGACATAGACATAGTTGAATCAAACTGAACACCAAGATTTCTACAAGACTTAGATGGAGTAATAACAATGTCATCATCAATTCTTAAGGATGGAATACTGATCTTAGCCAACTGACTTTTTGATCCTTAAAACAACAATTCAGATTTTTCTTGATTTAGTTTGAGAGAGTTAGATCTCGTCCACTCATTGATATCATGGACACACGCCTCAAGTTGTCTGATGGAATTCATCACATTAGTCTGTGTAGGTACAAATGATGTATAAACCTGGATGTCATCCGCATAACATTGGTAATTAAGTGAGTGACGGTGCAAAATTTGTTTAATACCACTCACATAGATCGAGAAAAGTGTAGGACCCCCAACGGATCCTTGCGGAACACCACAGTCCAATAAAACACGATCAGACTTTGCATTATTTATACAGACAACTTGAAATCTATCAGACAAATATGACTTAAACCACTCAAGAGCGTTGCCATGAACACCCATTGATTTGAGAACATTTAGAAGAATTGCATGGTTAACTGTATCAAAATCAGAATATGATAGATAAATCTAAATGTGTAAATTAGGATGACTGGCTGGAGAATGCCCTTTCAGATGACCAACAACCATTATTCTTTTTTGCCTAATGACGCTCAAATAAACAGGGTAACATGCTAATGTATGTTCCCCATCCGATCCCCATCTCTCTGTCCAGTCAAACCTGTATATATATTGGCCACTGCCGACCGGTGAACTCAATGGACAGAGTCTGCAGCACACATTTTGATACAGAGGGAAGCAACACAGATAAACAGGGGCTGATTGCTGATTGGTCTTAATTCCTCTTTATACTGGCTAAGGCGTCTTAAGTTCTTGCGCCACCTCTTAACATAGTCGTATGTCTATGTTACGAGGATGGCGCAAGATCTAATTGGTATGATCATTTTGGTTAGAATTTAATAATCACTGTCGACTTAAGGAACTTAAGGTTTAGATGACCATATTTATGAGATTAAACTTTCACCGAGTTACTTCTAACATTCTTTCAAAGTATATGCATGACGATTGCTTAAAAAAATCACCAGGTTAGTCTAATATTGACAATGCTGCTAGCTTTCCACCTTCATTCGATATCATCCATGCACGGTGATTGTTCTGACACAACTTCCCCCTGGTCTGCTATTGCTGCTGATAAAGACTTTTTATATCTCGATGACCTCTGATTACATTGAAGTAGTCTGCAATTAAGAAGAAAAATGCAGTGTGTATGTGAACATTGTCGTTACTCATTATTTCTATTTCTTAACTAGACAAATTTAATGAGTTTTATCATCAAAATTGGCCAACCACTTGAAAGTAATTGAAGAGAGTTGATCAGTTGTCTCACGATATACAAACGTAGAGCGTTTGCACATTGTGAGACAACTGATCAACTCTCCTCAATTATTCTTCACCACGATGAATCTCTTTCTAACCAAACTTAAAAGCAATAACTCTTTTTCTTCTGGAGCAATGTCAGATCAAAGTTATGGATGTTTTGTGTTGCCCAAAGTGAAATGAGTTCACTAGTCTGTATTTCCTTTATCATTTACACAATATTATGCAGATTGCTTCTTCTTTCTCGCGCCCCAAAATGAAAAAGATCGGAAGAAATGAAAGAAAGCGGATTGAAAAATATCATCTAAACGAAGAAATGGGGATATGGAGTGAGGCAATCAAGGAGGCGATGTCTATTGGGACAACACAAAACGTCCAATAACTTTGATCAAACATTACTCCACAAAAAGAATTACAACTTTCCACCAACTGGACCGATTAAACGGAGCTCCACCCAGACATTAGTACAAATTACAAATATGATAAACCAACTGAATATTTGAGCAAAATCGGACAATCCGTTCGGAATTTAAGAATTTTTAGAGTTGTCATGTCCATCTGTGATGGGCATCTTTGAATTCGTAACTTTAGCTTAATCTGTTATGTTATACATGGAGAACTCCTCATTCACTTTGTACATGGATTCATTAAAGAGGGATCATTATCACATTTGAAAATGAGGAATCCCCATGATTCTTTGTCGCATGATTACAGAATTGATGTGACTTAATTATAAAAAAAAATTGTTTACTGTTCCTGAAATAAAGAAAAAGTTAAAATTGTGTGTCAAAAGATTGGGAAGTTATCCATTATGCCATCAAACTTTTGCCACACGTTTTAAGAGTGCAACGAAAATGTTCTTTGGGACAAAAAAAATTATTATCAGAGTTCTAGTGGACAGAGAAGGGCAGAGTACTTTTGGCTTTTCAGGAAATCCCTTTTTCTGATTTGTCGGAAAATGTCCTGGAAACTCGAAGATAAGTCCATGTTAATGGTCTCTCATGTCATTTGAAATATTTCCTGAATAAAGTGACCATTGAATCAGTATGCTTTAGAAAATCTATACGAGAGGGCGAAAGCTAGCCAGCAAAATTAAAAGGTTTTATGTTATCAGAATCATATCGAGTGCTGTAAAGTTTTAGCAAATCGCCAGATGATTGTTAACTCTTTGAATCTAATATCGAAGCCGAAACTGAAAATTGATTGAATGACTTGATTAAAGTATACTGCGCGTCACAAAATTACAGACAATTATATAATATTTTCATTCTCAATTTGACGAGGAAATAATTGCCCATGTTTTTCCTCAATAAACTTCGATGACTACCAAAAATTTGTAAAATAGTTTTGCAGTACCTTTCTGCGAAGGTTTGCACCCTTTGCGCATCCTTT